>JAJSRV010000020.1:1685755-1720121 GCA_021527715.1 Neoseiulus cucumeris
ACAACTGTCGGAATCCGCCTGTCGGTTTGTGCGAGGAAACACTTGAATGAGAGGAATCCAGATCGGTTCCGACGCCGAGTCACGACTGCAATGAAATATCAGGATTTCGAGCGAGTGAGTAGACTGGCGACAAATTGAATCCCCTCTCGAGCAGTCGGCGTTTCAATGAGACCTGAGAGAAGAAGCAGCTCGGCGCGAGAGCCCGTCATTCGTCTATCATTCGATCATCAAACGCTCGACCCTGGCAAGTGCTCTCCGGTTCGAAAGCCGCGACGAGTCGTTAGTAGACCTTGCACTCCGTAATACGCCTTACGGCACCGTACTAGAAATACGGCACCGTAAGAGAGTACGGCTCGTAAAATAATACGGTCCGTAATGGCAGTACGATCCCGTAACGGGAGTACGGTCCGTGATGGCAATACGGTCCGTAGTGGCAGTACGGTCCGTGATGGCATTACGATCCGTAATGGCATTACGATCCGTAATGGCATTACGATCCGTAACAGAATACGGCCCGTACTGGCAGTAAGGTCCGTAACAGAATACGGTCCGTCCTGGCAGCACGGTCCATTATGGAATACGATCCGTGATGGGAGCACGGTTCGTGCTGCGATCTACGAGGATCCACGAGAGCACAGCTCAGGCAGTTACAAACCGTTACAGGCAGTTACAAACAGGCCATTACAAACCGTAATGTGTTACGGACCGTCCTGCTGATACGGGCCGTATTCTGTTACGGACCGTATTGCTATTACGGGCCGTATTCTGTTACGGAACGTAGTGCCACTACGGACCGTACTACCGTTGCGATGCCGTACTGCCATTACGAACCTTATTCCGCTACGAACAATAACCCACTACGGATCTTACTCCCGTATTACGGTACGGACCGTATTCCTAGTAAGGTGCCGTAAGCCGTATTACGGAGTGCAAGGTCTAGTCGTTAGCCTCCGCTTGATGCCCCATTGATTAAGTTCGGAACATAATGACATCAGAAGTGCAGTGAAGCACTGAAGGCGGGTTAGCGGGTACATACAACGTTCTTACTTAAGGCTGAAAGGGTTGGCGAAAAAGTTGCAACGCCATACATACGGGAACTCACAGATTTATCCCTTTCTCCTTGATCTACTTATCGATGTTGACTCGGGCGGAAACTTTTTGGCGATACACCACGGAGCTACGCATAGTAATCACTTTTAGGTGAAGGAATAACAATGCGGACGCCGTTTTGTTCGTTCGCGAGAAAAACTCAACTTCACTCAGGCTTGAAGCAGAGGTCTCGACATCCGGCGAGACGAATCAATATGCATTCAATGTTGGAATCGAGAAACGAAACTCGATCTCCAACGACGTTCTGTTGCCCACCAAAGACCGAGGGTCAGTCGCGGGAGCTCCAGAGAGAAATTGAGTTAAAAATCTGGCTAATAGCCTAACGAAGAAAAAGCCGAGGCGAGCCGGCGCAGCGATTCCATGTAGCTCGGGGGAGTTCAGATATTTCACCTCAATGAACTGATGAAGATCGTGATGTCTTCGTTACGTTTCTAAAGTAAAGCTTTTGAGGAAGGAGTCACTAACGAACATTCTTCTTCAATGACTCCGCCGGCGCGGCGATGAAAAATCTTACAGAAAACCGCCCCCGCTTTACGATTCGTTCTCGTTTCGCTTGATAAACGATTCGGAATTCCCGGTACTTGACTTCGATGAACGTCACGTCGCCGTAATAGTGCTTTTGCCGATGTTCTCGTCGTGGAGTCGAATCTCTCCCACTTCCTACTATGCGATTCCATGGACGTGTTGAATACTGGATGCAAGCGAAGATGACCTTGACGTCACTTGGAATCAACAAGGCTCATGATTAGTCCTCGGAGTCGTCCGTAACTTCGTGTTTTGCTTTTGCGCTCGCTCGTCTTCTCGTTGTTCGCTTTTGGCTTGTCATTCGGGGGCTCTCCGAGCGAGCCGGCGATCTCAGCAGCGCACCAGCAAGTCAGTCGACTGATTCGTTCTTCGGCTTGCTGCTGCTCGGAGCAACTCTGAAAGACTCTCATAACTCTGCTGCAAGTCCGTGAGTTTGTCGTAGCAGCTTCGACGACAAAGAGTTCCGCTAGGCTTCGGAAAGTAGCTGGGGAGTAAACGAAGCAAGGCGACACATCGAATGTAGCCTTTCCCCGGCAAATCAGCGTACTAGCCGACCGACCGGACTAACGTACGGCCCTGTGCACTTAGGACAGCCGAAGTGTTTGTCAGCGAGAAGGATCTACCATCAATCTTTTTCCAAAGTGAATTTTCGTTCATACTTTGTCGACTGAGTGAGTTAGCTCGCAATGCGCGCCGAGCTCGAGTTTCTTCAGGAAAACGAGTTTTCGGAACTTCAGAGGATAGCGCTATCGAAAACGTCAACCTATCAGAGGTCCGGCGAATCTTATCGGCTATCATTGGATATCTTAAAGAGAACATCGAAAGTCAGTTTTGAGCTCTGACTCCACAGTTCGTCTCTTCGATAATGCGGGATAAATACTCAACAATGTTCGAGACTTGAATTTAACGATCCGCTGCGTCGCGAGTTGACTTCAATATACAGGGAAACGGGATGCGCGGAGGCGCAGTTACTCATGCGTCGCATCAGGAAGCCTCCGTAGCAGGAATGATATAGAGGCCGTATCGTTTCTGAAACGCCGGAACGATAAGGTCCATGCGAATGTTGCAAACTGGCGGCAGCGAACAAGCGCAAATTTACGACAACTCGGCTCTTTGTTGACGCTTGTCAACTGAGTTCGGGCAGAAATCAGTCCCGCAGGAGCGAGGAGCGGTCGCCCGGAGAACCCAAACGTTCATATCTGAACAGTCACCTGGGCTTGGAGCGGAAGAGATTTGACAATTTTATCCGGGAAACTGGAAAGCGTCGCTCGAGAATAATAAAGAGAAATACACTCCGGGAACCATACCGTGGGTAATTCGGGTGAAAATTATTCATTTCCCGAACAGGGGGCACCATCTGGAACTTTAACGACTCCCCCAGCATGGATCGAGGAATCCAGAACACCACATTGTAATGAGATTTCCATTTTGCGTTCCGGGAGCATCGAGATTACGATGCTCTTGTTTTCTTTGTGTCTAGCAAATAATTCCCCAACATCAGACTCGCACACCGCTTCATGCTCTGGTAGGGGCAGGGGGCGGAATGAAAAATGTGTGAACTCAAAGTATAAACGCTAATCCAGAGCTACATCGGAAGGTAGGTCCGTGCAACTTATATTTGAGAGCGTAAGAGCCGTTTGTTATGAGGAATATTTTGTTGATACCACAATGATGCAGTGTTTACAGATTTGGTAATTGTCGCAGAATTAGATTCTGCGACGGAAGTAAATTAAAACAAACTGCAGTTTGTCGCCGACCAATTCGGGATTCATCTTTTTTTTGTAGTGCAAAGCAGTGCCGGGCCAAACCTCCACGAAAGTTTGAGAGCGAAATCCCCGGCGCTCTATTTTGACTCACCTGAACTCTCAGCAGATAACAACGCCGAGCTTAACTTAATTCTATCTTCCTCTTTGTCGTCGTCTTTTCCATCCTTGTCGCTGTCGTCGTCCTCATTGTCGCTTGTGGCTGGTAGCCTGGCTGGCGGGTCACGAATTTCGAAAGCTCAGACAGAAAGAAAAATAGGAGCTTCTCGTAAATTCGACAGCGACGTTCGACAATATTCAGGATCCGTGTTGAGTGGAACCGCCTGCTGGGTCGTCGAGCGTCAACACCAGCGAATGCATTAGAACAAGAACAATGATCGAGATCTTTAACAACTACATCATGTCCGAAACTCCAAATGAACACAGCATTCCGAGAAAACCCAGTGAAATCTACGCAACGCTGACAGAGGATTTCCTCCAGAGTTCAATCGGCGAGTGATCACATTCCCTGGCTGCTCAGCCCCTTCCTGCCACTAACTGTTTTTCTTTCTGAACCCTGAGAACGTTCAATCTCCTTGTAAGCCGTTGATGCTTGAGGAAGCGTTTCAGATCCCAAAGGTTTACGTCTCTCGAAAACTACTCTGAGATGGGATCTGATCCGCTCAGTCGAACCTCACAAAAAACCGCTTGTGCTGATAACGTTTTTAAATCGATTCTGATTTTCGGGTGCATCTGATTAAGTGTTCATGGACGAGTTGCCGCTATGATGATCGAAACGAGGAAACAAGTTTAAGTGGTCCGAAAGATACACAGTCCGCTACTGAAATATTCAAATTTTTATTGGGTATTTATATTTGTTTCGATCCGTCGTCGGTGATCTCTCGACGACGCTGTACAAGTCGATGTATACATTTTGCACAGTCTGTACAGATGAATCGCTCCTCCATGTAAGTACAAACACGATGTCGATGAATGAATGGATTATATACAATGGTATCGGATATATTTTTTTCAGATGCCGTCCGGTGCGAACAAGAATGGTATTTGGCACACAAGTCTCGTGATGATCGACGATGATATAATACTGCTTCGAGTTGCCACTTGAGTGGAGTAGATATATGAATAATGAATGATGCGGCGATGAATGATGAAAGTTCGCCGAGGTGGTAGCTTGGTCGTTCAATCAGGATTCGTACTTCACAACGCGTCACACGGAGTAATGTACACGATGCGCACATATCGACAGACAACAGTGAACAGCGCTGGAAAGAGAAGCACACAGCAGGCAAAATATTTAGAACCTCGAGGCTGAGTAACGAAGCCTTCGTCGATTCTGCGACGGTTCGAATCAGCTCAAGAGGAGGAATATATACTACGGAGGAGGAAGCCACAAACGCAAACGCGATGTCCGTCGGGATCACGTCCGTGTTCCTCGAAAGCTGAGATTATCGGTAGGAATGAGAAGTGAGGTACAACATAAAACAGATTTTCTGCTGAGAAAACCTGCACATGTCATAGATTCACGAGGTTTGGAGATATTACACGATCAGATACAATCACAAAGGCCAGCTCGGCCCTTCCACTTCTTCTTAGTGGAGGCACCGAGATTGAGGAAAGCTTCGAAAGGACGAAGTCAGACGGATATTGTCTAGGACTCCGTCGGCTTCTGGAAACGCGACATATAAAAGGCACAGTCGGAACAATAGGTCACGTCGGAAGGAACCGCCTGAACGTGGCACAAATTGCACATTTCTGAACCGGACTCCGTCGGCGGGGCCGCTTCGGTCGCTTGATCGGGTGAGCTATCGATCGACGAATTGAGTTGATCTTGAACCCTTTCTTTGTGTTGCTTGAGAACTCTCTCCAACAGGGGATTAGGAACGAAATCGTCAACTACCTCTTCAGCGCACGAAACTAGCTCGACCTGGTCGCTGAAGGTAACACTCTTCTTCTTTGAGCTGCTGCCCGTACTGCTTGTTGAAATGCTTCGCGTTTTGGCTTGTTCTCTGGCGAGAGGAGGCTCTTTTCGACATTTCGCGGGAAGCGCCGGATCGGAACAGTCTTTGAGAGACGTGATCGAACCGATACTAGAAGTTGATTGCAGATGGGCTCTAGCCAGAGGCGGTGTTGCGAGGATATCGGTCGGAGGCGGGGGCAGGTTCGAAAACTCCTCATCGATACTCGACGATATGGAAGCTCGCTGTTTTTTCATCAGTTCTCGCCGCTGGAGAGCTGTTTCGTAATCCGGCGGTCGCAAGGGTCTGCGGAGTCCGTCGGATCCAGTGCTTCCAGTCGAGGAAGTGGAACGAATCGAGCTCGAGCGGGTGAATGTTGCAGGAGGTGGTGCGGGTGGAGGAGGAACTGCGGTGTTTGCTGGCTGACTAGAGGCTTGAGGGGGAGGAAGAGATTTCGCAGACGCGTCTTCTTCGAAGGCGGGACGGAAATCAACCTCGTCCGCGCCTGCGACTTGCGGAATCGAGAGGATTTTCTCGAATTTCGACGCCAGGTTCTTCACGGTCTTAACATTGTTGTTGTTCGAATCCGTCAACTGCGGAGGGACCTGTGAAATAAGAGAAGAGAAAACGTCAGTAATCCGCTACCGTATTTGCCGTCTACAAGATGAAACGACATTATCGAGAAAGTCCAGAATCGAAAGCCGAACTCCGACCCAGACTCTGTTATCTGAATGTCCTTACCGCTTGACAAGTTTTGGTTTTCAAGGTCGCTTCCTGGCTCCGTTTCTCGTGAAGTTGCGCTCGCTTCCTCTGGAGCTCTCCAAGAAACGCTTCTCGTTGTTCCTCGGTGCGAGTTTCCTCTGTTTTGGGTCCTTGCAAGCCACGTTCAACACGGCGTACTCCGGATCCTCGTAAACCTTCTCGACTTCTCTCTTCTCCTCGACTTTCGGCAGGGATGGCAACGAGTTGAACTTCGCTCCGTTTTCCGGCAGAGCGACTTTCGGACAATTCACTTTAACCAATTGCGGCCGATTCGGCCGACTCGTTGTCTGGTGGAAACCTCGCAGCGGAGAGATCTGAGCCGCTTTGGCTTTTTCCAAGCAAACGGCGGTTTTCGGTGATTCGCTGCAAGATTCCGGCGCCGAAACAGCCCCGGAATCCTCGGCGTCCCGCAAATCAGGAAGTGATCGATTTTTCCGCCTCATGAAACCTCCCATGAGCTTTCTCTTGATTTTGTGAACTTTTTTGGCATCTTTCAAATTGGCGCCCTCCTCACGGCTCTCGTCGCCGCTCCGAGTAGCAATTCCTGTGGGATTGCTGTTGCTTCTCATCAGTGTCGATAGTTTCTTCTGTTGTTCGCCTTCGGCATCGAGGAACTCTTTGACGCTGAAATTTTTCGGAGGGACTCTTGGAGCGCTGTCTCCGCCACTCCCGTGATGGTCGTCGCTGTCGACGAGTCGTTTGCGCACGGATTTTTTCGGCAGAGTAGCGTAGACGGCGACCGAGGATTCCATCGGATCGGAGAGCATGCTATCCGGCGGTGGCGGCAACAGCTCCCGACTGTTTTGTCGACTGTGATTCGAGCTCCGTCGGCCGTCTTTCGAGCCCTGGCGACTGTGAATGATTTCGAGGTCGCGCTGTCTCTTCTTGCTCTCCATCTCGATCTCCTTGATCCTCCTATAGAGCATGTTGGACCTCATCACGCACGACGAGTGCTTCATCCGTGCCGCGATTAACGTCTGCCCATTCCCGTAGGGAGCTTCCATCGAGACGCGGGCTTTCGAAGTGGCGCAGTCGCTCAGGAAAGCTGAAACTTCCAAGTCCCCGGTTTGTTCTTTCTCGTAGGATCTCCGAATGAGCCAGTCGCTCTGAGCCCAGAGCTTTTCGCACTCGACCGGACCTCGCTGAGCGAGAATTTCCTCAACAAACGGATCTAGCAAAGCTCTTTGCGCCACAGCTTTCGGCACGTGTGTCATTTTCGAAATGTCAACATGCAATTGAGACTCCTCTTGAATTCCCCCGAGGGGTTTGTGAGGTGACCCTGGCGGTCCCGGGTACGAGTCAGTGCTGCTGATAGAGTATGAATCGTAGCCTTTATCAACGGCGGCAGCAGTCATGCCGTTTGCATAGCACTCCGAAGGATGGGGCATTATCGGTCTCTGGAGGCGTTTCACGTTTGGCAACGCGTAAGGATTGTCCAACGACGTGGAACTCGAGCTCGAGCTTGAGTTGCGTTCACCGGACCAGTTGCCGCTGTCGCGTCGTCTGCCTTCTTGGAGCTGCTCCAGCATTTTCTCTCTGAGCGAGTTTTCGAAAGACTCCAACGAACTCGAGCTCGTCCGAACGCCTCCCTGTTGCTGAATCTGATGCGGGTTGTGAGTCGCGTTGACGATGGCCAGCCTTTGATGTCTCTGATGCATCCTCTGTTTCGTGAGAACGTTCTCAACTGTCTGACGGTTGATGTACTCCTGACACATGAACTCGTCATCGTAGTGAGGTTTTCCAACCGCCGCCACACCGCCGTTGCCGCCCGGTACAACAACGCCTTTCGACGGCAGCAGCATGGGAGCTTCCGCAACGACGCTGCTGTCGGAATAGGTGCGCGGTCGATAGACCTTCATGGTTACGTTGGCCGGGATTTCTCCGGTTTTCTGCCAATTGTTCTGAATCCACTGCTGCGCGTTAGCGTAATGCGACATCGTCGACGGCACTTCGGTGTTTGCAGCAATAAACTTGTTCAGTTCCGACGGGTGCTTGAGTCCGGCGTTCGAACAATGGAGGACGGCTTTCGGCGCGCCAACCGCCTGCACGGGGCTTCCATTCGGGTTGGCGTACAGCAGCAACAGCGGTTGGAAATGACCTTTGCGGCACTTTTCCACGACTTGTTGCCAATGTGGTCCGATCTGTGGAAAGACAAAAGCAAACGACGACCCGTTAGCTTTACTCTGGGTAACCTTCAAACTATCACCCTCTCTCTCTCTCTCTGGAGCTCCTTCTGCTCGCCTAGCTAAGTCGGCATTAGCCGTACGCACCTCTCGAACTGTGGCGTCGTCGAAGTAGATCCACACCCGGAGTTTTGTGTGGAAGAAGAAGGTGGAATAATGTTTCCCGTAATAGGTTACGATCCCGACGAGGTTGTGGGTCGTACACTGAGCCCATTGCTGGTCCACGACCGCGAAGAACATCTCGGTCATGGCTAGAGTTGTGCCGATTGTATCCAAAACGTTCACGATGTGATCAACGGTCGGCTTCTCCGAGTCCCAGACCAGGCCGAGCGATACGATATCGGGTTTGTTGATTAGCGAGCGGCGGATTTGAATTTTGGCGCCACAAGAACTCTGGAAACGTTTGAAATCATGAGCAATCATCTCATGAGAACGACTGCTGTCGTCGTTGTCAGCTGTCATTGGAGAGAAACTTACCGGACAGTCGCGTATGTCGCCCATTCCACCTGCTTTGTAAAGAAGTTCTCCGAACGAGACGGTTTTTTCTTTATTGGCCTGCGCGCACAAAGCCGAAGCCGAAACATAGTGGACCATCTGAGTGAAAGGCAGCGGTTCCGAAGTTGCACCGCACATATGACATATCGTTTGCTCGACGAGAGTCATGGCGAACTTTTGATGCGGGATACAATGTCGCACCACACAGATCTCCTCAAGGTCGTGGCTCGCCAGATGGTAGTGGATCCGGAGGAGCATGTTCTCCTGGAATGTCACCGAAACCCCCTCGTCAGTTGATCCTTCCACCCCCAATGCCAAAAAATCCGACTTATCCTTCTGTTCGTAAGTTTTTCCTCGACACTTCCAAAAATATACTCACAAAACACTCGGCGGCGTCGTCCATGAATCCGAGCTGGAATCTCCGCTGATCGAAGAACGTTTCGGCGAGAGCTCTCCGCAGAGCGTCGGGAGGCAACGCCGATTCCTGACTGTATTGGAACTGCGCGAACAGTTCTTTCAGAGCGCAGAAAATGCACGATTCCGCCATGCACACATGGCCCACAAGATCGCGAAAGCTTCGACGGAAAATGTCAAGATGCCACAACACCTGAAACAAAAGGAGAATGTTGAGCAAGGAAACAGGTTACATCACGTTCCGCCGCTAACCATACAACGTCGCCGCCGTGAAAATCCAACGACGAGGAACCGACGGCGGCGGCGACTTCTGACTCGCGTTAACAAGCAGAAGGCCGAACGACCGAAACACAGAGTCACAATGTAGACGCAAAATCAACAAATCATCCAACGGGCAAAAAAAATTGAGGATTCCTCGACGTTCTGCCGATGTTCCTGTCGTCGACTGTGGCTGTCCATTGTTCGGTGAATGTATTTCATCATTTTCTTCTCTGTTTCTCCGCGTCCTCGTTCTTCAGGCGGACTCGATCGAAACTGTCATTTTCTTTCCTTGCCTCAGACCCGCCCTCCGACAGTGCAACTATTCGAGCACCGAGCAGCCAGGAATGCGAGCTGTTGACAAATATTCAATCGATCGATCGATCGATCTGTTTCTTGTTTCCTTCCTTTTTGTTTCTTTCTCCTTCGGACGGAGTCTGTTCGTAATTTCAATCGACGTTCGCTCGTAACTGACTTTGGCCGTCATCTCTCCGGAGCCGCGGGCCTCTAAGCAACAACGTCTATCGACAATTACAGCTGGTTCGGCCTAATACCTACTTAGCTATGTCGGGAATTCGCAGAAGCTGGATCGTATTTCGAACATCGGCAACGGCGGCCGAACTTGTCGTCGTTTGACACCCGAGAGAGAGAGAGTCTGCCGCAGACAGGAGTTATTCCCAACTATTCCCTCACCGTTCCTCGATGTCAATGACCCACAACGGACACTCACCTAACGTACATCCAATGAAAGGTGTCTCTGAACAAATCCCAATCCCTACGTGGACAAGAACCGAGGAAATTACGTGGATGCAACCAACGGATAAAACGAAATATGTCCGACATCCGATCGATGCTGATCGAGTTCAGCATGTCCAATCGTCGTGGTGATTCCGATGTTGAATCACTTCTCGATGTTATAGCTACTGGTTAAATTCGACGGTTTACGATAACTGATATGGGAACCAGTCCGGACTGAAGTGAATGATGGGACGGTGCCGACAGGCGGTCAATGAGATCAAATGGAAAAAGGTTCGCTCTCGGGTGACCGGCATCGTCGGACAAGGGAACCCAGCCCGAACAAATCGTTCTGAAACGCGACATGACAAGAAAGACAAACCTGAATGTCGTGTTCTCAACGAGGGCCGCTATTAACGGCTGCGCGACAACAAGACAGCGACAGCGGCGGCGGCGACAACACGGCCCACCGCAATCGTTCTCAGCGAAATTGAAGGGGCCCTCTGAGCACTGAGTGAGTTAACAACTTTGGGCTGTCCGCGAAGTACACCAGCCCGACTGTCGGTCCATCTATGAATTATTAGCGGGGATAAATAACAGAAATGAGCCGCGTTCTGTCTCGCCGCACATTCGAGAAACTCGCCCCGTGCACACTTGGTCCGAGTTGGCCGTCGTCGTCCGTCTCTTAGCGAGCGAGCGAAGGGTCCGTTTCCCAAATCCAAGAGACGGGAAAATAAAAAAAAAAACGCCCTCGTGGACAAAGCGGTCAGAGAACTCTGCAACAGTGTCTCTCCTGTCGCCTCAGGCAGATCTGAATAAGCAGTTCGCAAAATCACGTGACCTGTGAAAGTTTGGCGACGTCCTCGATTGTTGCTTCGTGCAGCGCAAGCAGAACAATTTCAATAGGAACATTTTACTTTCGAAAAGTCCGAGTTTGAAGAACTCCAAGAGCCGTTCCGCTTTCGCATGCGTTGCTTCGCCTACGCACGCTTCGAACAGAGAAGAAAAAATGCCACCCGGAGCTCGCTTCAGTGGAAGTGGTGGCGGCGGTGGATCAGAACTCGTCTCGGCCGACGTAGAAACGGAACTCGGCTCGAGACTCGGATCGGTGCTGCCAGAGCTGTTAGTAGCTCTAGTGGTGATGAAGGGAGGCGGTGGTGATGGAAGCGGCTCAGACGTATGCAGACATGAAAGTACGTACCAACCAACCGAACGCAGCCACTTCACTCCCACCGAGGAGGGGCAGCTGAAGTCGATTGGGGTTCGAAATCTCTCCGATGGGAAAATCGAACAGCTGGCTTCTGAACCCCGGTTCAAGAGAAAAAAAAACTCACATTCTACGAACTACTGGCGCTCGGCATCGCTAAGCACGTAGGTAGTTGATTTCAAACTTTTAGACGCGCTGAGAGTTTCTAGCTTCAGTTTCCTGTAGTTCTCTTTTTCTTCTGCCTTTCTCGGTTGTTCCAGGCGATTTGTCCCAGGAGGCTCTCAGGAGAACTCACTCCAGAGCTGAATTGATCCGAATAACGAAATCAGGAGTCCCGGCAGTCGATTAGACACTCGACTGCGTGATAATCATTTGAAGCGAGGAAGTGGCGCCAGAGATACGGCGAGACCGACGGTCCTCTCGCGAAATTGTCTTCGATAATAATGATTCCTAAAGGAGCAGGGATTAATCATCGAATCATTCCGCATTTGTTCACGCTGGCGACTTGGATTCTCGAACTAGAGCCGAGAGGAACCAAAGAAGCTGATAAGGCCGAGGACAAAACGCTTGTTTTTTGTGTTTGAATGTGGATAGATGCTCGATCGATTCCAGCCGGCTTAACTAGATCGTGACCTCTGATCGTGACTATGAGATGCCTTCGTCTTTTGGCCGCCAGAAAAATGAAGAGAAACAAAACGACGGATCCAAAGCCCACATGAACGACAGATTTCTTCTTCGAACATGACAATTAGGCTTGGGAACCGTGTTACGGGTAACGGAACCGTAACCCGTAATACCGTAATACGAAATTACGGTTCCTTTGAGGCTATAGGAAACCGTAATTCCGTATTGCGGCATCACGGTGTTACGGATCAAGTCTCATCATAGCCTATCTAAGTGTTCAAGCTCCCTCACTGACTGTAGTTTAACGTAATCGCTTGGGTCCTGAGCCTGATGCCTGACAGGTTGACATCGGCAAGATAACATTAGATTCGATGCAAGTATCGATAACCTGAGGCTGTTTATCTTCGTTGTGCTGTGTATGTCCATGCCCCGTGAATCAGCTGACAACTTATAGCATCATCGATTCGAAATGTGACTCCATGGAATCACAGACTGAAGAGTAACAGCTAACAACTCCTCATCAATCCCCAACTCTACCAATCTCATCTGGCAGCGCAGTTCATACCGAGAGATACAGCCAATCATTTTCCGAAGTTCAGAATTCGGAAATTGATCTCCGAACTCTGAGCTCGGAAATTCGGAAATCCATTTCATATCCAAAACTTCGTTATCGTACTTGAGACAGACACTTTTAATAACGTCGTTGTCAGCACACTGACTCTTCCGGGTATGGCAACGAAGTTTTAGATATGAAATGAATTTCCGAACTTCCGAGCTTATCAACTGATATGGCTGAGAGTCACAGCTCCGCTCAGAATAAACATCTCGACAAGTGAGCCAATGTTCGGTCTTTTGTGATGACGAATTTTCTCTACAAAGAGTCGGAATGAGCTCTTACGAGCTCCATTCCATCCCTGACTGCGTCTCAGATCGTGAAACATGACACAACCCGTAGAAGTGAACTCCGCGAGAAGTGAAGCGGAGGCCACGTAAGTATTCCTGTTCTTTCTGAACCAGCTCTTAATATTGAACGAGTATATCCGACGTGAATGTGTTGTTTCCTGATCTCTTTCTTTGTTGCTCTCCCGATAGTCACGGAACGTCGAGGAGATGAATTACTAGAATCTGGCCTTTCCCTCGAAAGGGAAGAATCTCGACGTCACGCCGTTCATCGATGCAAGGTTTCGTTATCCCGCATGCGAGTAATAGTTATGGATGTGCACTCATCGTGCACATCAATATTTCTCGGAAATCGCAACCTCTGGAACGTTGACCTGTAGCGATGGAGGCCATATGCGCCGGACAGTAATCCGAGGAAGGTGCAACAGGCCCAATATCACTCCCATAATCAAATATTCAATGATATAATCAACTGGGGGAAAAATACGAAGATGAACAGCTTCAGGTTGTCGATACTTTCCTCGAATCTAATGTTATCTTGCCGATACGTTGAACTACAGTCCGTGAGGGAGCTTGAACACTTAGATAGGCTATGATGAGACTTGATCCGTAACACCGTGATACCGTAATACGGAACTACGGTTTCCCATAGCCTCAGAGGAAACCGTAATACCGTATTACGGTATCACGGCTTGGCACCGTAATACGGAATTACGGTTTCCTATAGCCTCAGAGGAAACCGTAATACCGTATTACGGTATCACGGCTTGGCACCGTAATACGGAATTACGGTTTCCCATAGCCTCAGAGGAAACCGTAATTTCGTATTACGGTATTACGGGTCCGTTACCCGTAATACGGTTCCCAAGCCTAACGACAATGCTTCATGTTCCGCCTAATGATAGCCTGTATTCATCTTTTTTTTTTTCTTAATTTCGGATGAATTCGGAACTGCGTCTCCGCAGAACTGTGCGGCAAAGCAGATGATCGATACCTTCGAGATGCTTGCCCGACACTATGCATTTAGGCTCTCCGTGATTTTGTGGCGAATCCGTCGAAAGTTTTAACCTAGTTGGCGTCCGGACGTGCTGCTTCGGTTTCCGTCAGAGTCCGTCCGACCGGTCGCTCGGTCGACGCCGGAGAAAGACGCTGGAACCAAGATTTGGTTGTGACGGACATTCGAAGCTTCTTCGTTTGTAGAGAATAATATTTCTTTCGTCCGCGGAGAATCCGGCCGAGCGAACGAACGAAGGAGGATAATAAACAACGAAATAAAAAGACGAGAGAACTGAAGGATGCTTGAAAATGAGGTTCTCTTCTGCAGAGAAGTTTTCCCATTGCAGAAGAGAAACTGAAAATCAAAACTTCCTCTAATTTCTCATCGAAGCAGCTCGATTTTTCATGGTCTGATATGTTCATCGTTTGGAACGAGCTTGTTATCAACTGTCGACACCCATTCTTATCGTTTTTCTTCGCTGAAAGCTCTCGGTTCTGATAGAGTCGCTTTCCGTGCAAATGCGTCCAGCGATAAAGAATATTCCCCCACGTCTTGATTGGGTCGTCGAAGATTCCTCATTCGGTTACCCGGAAGGCATGAATTCATTTGCTGAACACGCTCGTGATCCTGAGGGACGCAATCATGGTCCGGGAGTCGCGTCGTTGATGCCGTCTTGTCAAAGTCTCATTTTCCGTTTCATCAGATCTCGTTCAGGGAACTCATCCTGATTCCCCAGGTCGCTCACTCAGTGGAGAGCAATCCTCAGTGATCGCGGCGGAGGTTCTGACGTAGAAATGACTCGAGCCCACACCGTCGCAGCGGCCGAGAACTCTGTCAACATCTTTTCATTCCGGAGCCCACGGTTCCGAAGGGAACAGCCGAGTTCATTGTCATTTTGGGAGAAACACGGCTCGGGAATTCCGAAGCGAATTCCTCTAAAACAACAAGGGTGGACGATTTCAGAGAGAGAATGTTGGGAAACGTCATCGTCCGTTTTCCATTTTTGGCTTCCAGGGATGAATTTCGTTCGAGTGAGAAAAACAGAACTCCGTCTTCTCCGCATCGAGGATCTCCTAGGAGACGAAGAACTAAAATAGAAGGTTCCGAAAGGTCTCGAGGAAAATTTCCAACTGGGCGCTGCTCGATGGAAACGAGCGAGAAAAAAAGTGCGATAATCCAGAAGTGTCGTCAACATGGCGACGGCAGCGGCAACCCGTCGCGACCCGGTTGGCTCCTTCATCTTCAGCTTGAGGGTCACTGCGCTAATTGAACGCTTGCTAGCTGGCTAGCTCACCGGTCGACCAATGAAGAGTCGCGACTCGCGGCCGCTCACACACTGACAGCTGAGCAAGAGAGCGAGCGGGCCGACGGACAGACACATGGAAAAAAGTATACACAGTCAACTTGCTCGGTGTCGAGGCAGATTTTGAGAAACAGAAAACCCCATCGTTCCGAGGCTAACCTGACAGAAGACGCGAAGACATCTGAGACGAGCACAGCATTTAGCTCGGTCGTAATGGAGCGTCACCGCGCTCGTCCCGCACCATCGTCAAATGTCGTTTCCGAAACCTGCTAAGTGAACAAGGAGTCCAATCGATGTCATTCGAGAGAAATTGATTGGAATATTTCTCGACGTTATCAAAGGACTCTCTGTCGCGTCAACGAGACGGAGATAGACTTTGTCCCGAAATGTTCAGGACAGAGGACGGTTCAGGTGTTCTGCGACGTTTTGATGCGAATCCCTTTGGGCTGTCGCCGTCTTTCGTGACATCAAAACCGAGGTCACAGCGTTGATTCCCCGGCCTGGACTGCAATTGATCAAACTAATCCAAATCATCATCGGTTCCACAAGTGCTCTTTCGAACGGTGTTTTGATAGGGGATCCAATCACGCCGAAGGTTTACCTCCCGGTGACCAGACGCCACTTGCCTACGGATCGAGAATTCCGTTCTAAAGCGCCACAGCGTTCCAAGTACTGAATCCTTGGATGATACTCATGTAGAACATTCAACGCACAGCAATGATGACGTCCATCCGATCATGTGGGGCCGCCAGCGGCCGCCCTTTTCGGCGACGGAACTGCTCACCAACTAACCCCACCCCAGAAGACACTGAGTTCGCGGAGTTCACAGAATCAGAGGGATGACGATTGGATTGGGAGGGAATCTTCTCGTCCCCAAACCTGAGTCGAAGTTTCAAGAGGTAGACTTCTTCCCTCTGGATACTGATTGATGCGGGGGAACGATCCGACGAAAGAAACGAACACTGTCGACTCTCCCTTGACCATCGGGAACGGCCCCTAAATTAGAGCTCATCGCCGACCGCTTCAAATTCCTTCCAAGTTGCAGCCTACCTACCGACCGGTCTTGGGGACGACCAAACAACCTTCCTGCTAGCCTCATCCTTCTTCAAGGCTTATCTCTCGAGAGCCGGGATAGCGAGAGATAAGCCTCATTTATTAGATAACGGGTCAAATTTGTCTGAAGCCAGTGGACTGACGGACGGCTTCCAAGAAGCGCCTCAAGGTTCGTCGTCGTAAGGGGACGGCGCGGCGTTTCGACTTAAGCCTTTTGTATGGCCTCGTCGCAGCGTGCCTTCATCATACTTCGAGCGGACCGAGCTCGAGATGTTACGAATTCGTCGTAAATACGGTCCGATGTGACGGAAAGTATCGCGTATCGATACAACGTGCGCTCTCATTTGTCCGAGGCATTAAGAACAACGCGCGGGCGCACGCGCGCGAAACACAACGACAACGACTTCAATCCACCACTCCCAGATTTCGATTGGACGCTCGGTTCGTCCTTTTTCGTTTCTCGTCGCTTACTGACGTCGTTTCGGTTCATCCCGATCCGCGAACTCATCTACCGGCTCATCGTCAATAGCCTCGGCCGCTCGATGGTCCGTTAAATTACGGCTAGGCGTCAAACGAGCGACCTCCTTGGATCGTCGTAAAGAGATAATTTCTCCCGTAGATCGTGGACACAAAATTTGATAAATTTATATCGCTTCTTAAATCTTTTTTCTTCTTTCAGATGTCATGCGTGACAGCTGCGCCTCAGGCACTGTCGTCCAGCCAGCGGTATCGTAAACTGAATTGACATAAACAGTGTACGGAACCACATCAAAAGCTTCCTCGGTTCGACAATGGTTCAAATTGAAAGAAACCTCGCTCGCAGCTCCCTTGAACCATCGCTCATTTCCAGACATCTCATATCAAACACGAAACGGGACAGATGCAGACACGAATTGCACGTCGTTCAGGCTGGTCGAACCGCATACAGCACGCGTTTTGACGGAACGTTCCGTTGCGACCGATGAACCGCGCAAAAAGAGGAAATTGCGCGTCACAAAAAAAACGACATAAAAACGACAAAGACACTTTCTGTCGCCGATTGCCGGGAACCGGGAGCGGGGGAGGCGGAGACTTAGAAGATTCTGGCGAAAAAAGTGAAGTAGCTTCAAGTGAAAGTTGCTCTAATTACTGTGCTGTGCGAAATCACTCGGCCGAAAAAAATGTCGACAGAAAAACGTCGTGGAGAAATGCCGCCACCTTCGCTCGCAGGCGAGCTTCGCATGAAAAGTGAGAACTCCCGTAAAGTAGCGGACGAGGGCAGTTGATAGAACAACAAGAACTTTAGGGTTTCCATGGGATGGGCAGGAAATCCGAAACCGAAATGAATCACAAGGAACAACACCAGACAGCAAATGAAAACGTGGGATCGAGTCCTCCCGTTTCATGGTTCACCGGAGTGCACGAGAAGGCTCCACACCGGACGTGATTTACGAAGTGTATTGATCACCGTGAATAATTTCATAGCGCTGAAACTCGTGTTTCGGAATTGAATGTAGCGAGAGGGAAATTATACCCGCGATGAAGTTCACATATAAATGTATGTATGTTTTTTTTCTCATAATGACCGTTTGAAAAAAAAACGCCGTAATTATGGAGATATCGAATTTTCTCAAGTAAAAAACATTCCCCGAATGTCGAAATGTCGGCTAATGAAGATATTGCCGTGACGGATAGCGTCACCTGATTTATCATCGTACAAAAAAATATGTCATTTTTCCGAAGCAATACCTTGTTTTCCTCATTCCATCGATTACGAAGACTGTCCCATGTTCGGGATTCTCGCGATAATGGAATCATTTATGGAATTCTGCTGATAACGAGATAACAACTCAATTTCCGACCGAAACTGTGGAACTGTGATGTACTTCAGACTCGAACGCTCGAAAAAGCAAAAGGCATTCGGAGTCGGAGACAAAAACACCGCTCGAGCCTGCTGAGGGAAAAACGGATTTGCGGTGAGAAACTCCAAAAGCAGACCACATTCTCGAGCAAACACAGTAGCCACCAGCAGTAGCTGAGAACGGAGAAAGGTAGAGGGATCGTTTGCCTTTTTTCTCTGATACGTTTTCGCTCGCGCTTTCACTAGATGAAGCGCCACAGAAAGCGAGCAATGTCACGGAATCGACGTTAGGCCCCTTTGAGGCCGAGAACGGCGAAATTCATGAGGGAAGAAAATCAAAATAATCTTCAACGTCTCGGCGAGCGAGCCAAAGATTGCTTTGTCGAAATGTCTCAACTCGGAAGCCGGACTCGATCATTTTTTTCCTCTTTTGAAACTAGGGTTTCCGAAAGGTTGAGTTTGATCGTGGATCTCATTCACTCGTTCGCCCGCCCGTTCGCTCATCCTGGAAAGCACATGTCGAGAAGATTTCGGTTTTTTTTCGTCTCTCAACTTTTCAATTCCACGCTCTCAGTCGAAGGAAAACAAACGACTGTTCAACTTTGTTCGACACACTTTCGTTGTTGACGAACGGCGCCATCAACTCGAACGACGAACAGGTTCACTTCTATCCTGATTCGAGTGTTTTGAGAAAATGTCCAAAATTTCTCATCTTGAAACAACGAGTATGTAAAGAGGCCTTGGTCGCCGAACGTGACCCTTCAAGATGGATGCACCCTTGTGTGCTCGATCTTCGAGGCCATCATTTTGCCGGATTTATAGCATCGACTGAAACTTTCAGCGCCTTTCTTTTAGCGCTTTCAGTTCATTTCTTTCAGTTTTCAATCGATGTGCTGCCATCATCAAGAACAAGATTCCCGCGCGCGCCGAAATGGCCATCTTTCAAGCTTTTCAGAGAATGTTTATGCGCAGAAACAGCGATATTTTGGATTTCCCGGCAATCGAGAGAATGTTCCAACAGGTTTCGGGAAAAACGGGCGCCCCCCGAATTCAGGGGAAGGAGCACGTCTGGTTTCCCCTTCATAGATTGGAGAACGATGCAAAAATTAGGTGTTCCTCGTCTCTTTTCCTGTTCCTTAAGTTTTTGCCAACGTCAAACTCTCCTCGAAGTTGACCGAACCTATCGTCGATCGGGGAAAAGGAGGGACAGGCGATGAATTCAAGATTACAGTTCGAAATCTTCAGTCTGAAAAATGATGCCATTTTGAAACTTCTTCTTTCCCCGAAGGAGAATATCTTCGAAAATCGCAGTTTATTGATGTAAGCTGATTAGACTTCCATTGAATCGCTGAGAGAAGGAGGTACGGTAGGCAGAGACGAGCGGAGGGAGGGAGGGAGACACGTTATTACTTCTGGGGATTACCTGAGCGAATGGCAACGGAAACACAAGAAATATCCCCAAGCTATTCATGCGACAGGTGTCCCTGAAAATCCTCCGACCGACAAACAGAAGCTCAAAGACGGATTTCTGCTCTTTCATTGAGCTTCATCGAAGGATCTTCAGCTGATGGATGGAGAATGTTGCGTGTGTCCTCTTTTCTTCGTTTCTAACGCCTCGTGTAGTTGACGACTGGCATTCCGAGATTCAGGTCTCAGTCAGGAACAAGGCATCCACAAGAACACAGTCATGCAGTAGCTCGTGATATGAAGAAAATTCCCGAGAGCGAACGTCCCGATTTGCGAGCTGCCGAAATAATTGGGCGTCGCCGGCGGAGGCATTAAGAGGCACTAACTCGCCGTCTCAGCCACTTGAAGCCGGCTACCAGCCAGAGTTTCTCTTCTGGTGCAAGAGAACCGCTACCTGCCCCGATAATTAGTCTCACAGTTCGGCAGAAGAAATCACACTTCGAATCGTCGGCGCGGCGAATGAAACTTTTATTGCGCGCCGCCGGCCTCGACGATCGATCCGCTTCATTTGGCATCGAGCGGAGTTCGGATGAGATTTGGGACGACCGTCAGCTTTCGGAGCGCTTTGTTTGAGAATTCGAGAGCTGGAAACCTGAGGTACCCGATTCGGTTTTTCTCGAAAACCGACATCAAACTCATACTGGAGCACACTCACGGTCACAGAAGTGGGGACGGAGAAAAATTAGGATATCGAACAGGTTCTTTTGGAGGCGAAGAAGAGAAAAGAAAAACATTTATCAGGGAACAATGCATCGCGCCGCAGTTAACTAATGGTGGCCCCCGACAGTCCTCGGGGTTGATACGCGGCCCCCCAGGTCGGAATGAAGCGATCGGAAAATGTCATCTGAAATGGCCGATGTCTCCTGCGGTTGTCGTTGTCTCACAAACGAGCGAAAACGCGAACAACGAGAAAGACGGAAGAATGGCACGACGAGAGAAGCCATCACAGGCGAGGAGCTTCGGACGGTAACCAGCCGATCCGATGGATAAACTGAGCGACGGATCGACCGACCATCTTGAAGGCAGCCTCCTGCTCGGCAGCGAAACAATCGAAGGAATTCATTTTGACGATTCCTCCGATCGGAGGCGAAATAGAAATGAATCAGGGGAAACAGAGTTCGCTGTCCTGACGTTGATTTCGCGCCACTCGTCGTTTATTTCCATTTTTCCAGATGTTGCTGCTCACTTCGATCGGTGGCAGTTCTCTTCTCCGACGCGTGATTCAAGCACAAAATTGACAGCGAGCACCTGTGGCTGAGGGATTAAAAATCCTTCAAACGAAAATCAAAGACGAAGAGAGGAGAGGACGACATAGTCTAACTGGGAAGACGGTTCAATGCGAAAAGAGAAGTTTGAGGGCAAGGAAAAAGAAGGGAAGAACTCACCAAAGGAATTCTGGAGACGTCAATCGAAATGATTCGCGGCGGCGGCGGCAGCAGCAACAGAGAACCTCATCTGTAGCGGTTTCCACTCCGTTCTTCGTCTCGAAGCGATTTTTTCCTCTATTCCCGAATCGAAACCCGTCAATGCGAGGTGGAAAAATCCATCTGCGTCAGACGTGCGTCGGATCGGTTCAAGTTTTTGTTTTCATCTCGAAGTGACGATTCCGTGTCAACGGCGTGGCGTCATTTCTCTTTTCCACTGTTTTGGCAACACTGTCCATCCGCGTGTCTATTTGTTTGTAGCTTTGCTTTTGACTCAAAATTAGCCGCTTGCAGGAAGGAAGATTCGACAGAGAAAGACTAGCGGGACACTGGAGCAAGCAGACAATGTCGTCTCGTTGAGAAGGATCGGACGAGTCTGTGTCAACAGTACGCCTCAGTGGCCTCTCGACATCCTCATCACCGTCCTTCCTCTCGTAACGTTCCGCTTTGTCTCGTCTCCCCTGCCCACACGAGGGCCCTCATCGCACCCCTCCCCTTCATCATCGTTCTCCTGATTGTCGTCATCACCGGAATTATTGCGGGGATTGTTATCCACGACCGCTTCATCTTGATTGTCAGACTCAACGTTCTCCTGAATGTCGTCATCTCCATCATTTTGTCCCTTATCATCGCGGGCACCCTCCGTCGCACTCGCACGAGCAGCCACGTGCTGGCTCCTTCGGCCTGCCACCGCAATGGCGGTGCTCCCGTCTTCGAAACCGTAATGATGTCGCTTGGTATCAGAAGGAAACTTACAAAACGAAACGAGAAGTGTAGCGTGATTAGACCTTGCACTCCGTAATACGCCTTACGGCACCGTCCTAGAAATACGGCACCGTAAGAGAGTACGGCTCGTAAAATAATACGGTCCGTGATGGCAAAACGATCCCGTAACGGGAGTACGGTCCGTGATGGCAATACGGTCCGTAAACGAATACGGTCCGTAGTGGCAGTACGGTCCGTAATGGCATTACGATCCGTAACAGAATACGGCCCGTACAGGCAGTAAGGTCCGTAACAGAATACGGTCCGTCCTGGCAGCACGGTCCATTATGGAATACGATCCGTGATGGGAGCACGGTTCGTGCTGCGATCTACGAGGATCCACGAGAGCACAGCTCAGGCAGTTACAAACCGTTACAGGCCATTACAAACCGTATTGCTATTACGGGCCGTATTCTGTTACGGAACGTAGTGCCACTACGGACCGTACTACCGTTGCGGTGCCGTACTGCCATTACGGACCGTATTCCGCTACGAACCGTAACCCGTTACGGATCGTACTCCCGTATTACGTTACGGACCGTATTCCTAGTACGGTGCCGTAAGCCGTATTACGCAGTGCAAGGTCTAAGCGTGATACAATCCAGTACCTCGCGCCAAAAGACCACTTAGAAGTTTAGTGCTGCAAATCAGCAGAGTGGCTCGAGAAGTTTGAGAATTCTAGGCGAAGAAAGAGTAGCCAAGAAGAACGTTATCCGTTCGGACCGATATCTGCCCATCGAGAGCGTCTAGGACATCGAATGGTTGCACTACAACAACTCGTTTCATAACGACCCGTTCCGTCAACGTTCATCCTTCATCGTGGTGGTTTTGTTTTCTCCATCAACTTCCACGGCTCGCCATTGGAAAGATCCCAACCACGAATGAACGTCCGGGCCGCCAGTTCGTCAGTCAGTCAGTCAGTCAGACGGCAGGCAGGCAAGCTCTCCAGCCCTCCGGGCGCTTGGCTGACCCACTTGCAATCCGTCCGGGCCGCGAGGTCTTCTCCATCGAAGGAGACAGCGACGAAGATGACTATGATGAAGGGAAACGAAGAAGAGCTTCGACTTCGGGCCACACATCGAACAAGCAGGAGAGAAAGGATGATTCTTGCCTTTGGCTTGCCGCCTTGTTTTTAGTTGAAACGCCTGTAGCGCAACTACGAACATCTCTGACGGTCTGGTGCCAGCTTCACAAATGTTGAAGTAAAAATAAATACACAAATAAACACAGCAGCCACACACGTAGAGATCTCCGGTCAGATCAAAACGAATCGTCAATCCAGATATTAACCCCATTTTCTCCTCCAAGCAAAACACTGATGATCGACACTCTGACCAGAACACCTTGAAGGTAAACATCTGGAATCGATTTCACTCTCCCATCGGACGCAGGAATGTCCTCATCTACACGAAAGCCAAAAAATAACGATGACTTTTCCGTCGCGGAAAAAAGTATAACTCAAATAACGCGACAAAGGCTGCGGAACCCGAGCAGCGAGGTTTGTACATCGATGTCAGTCTCACAGAGGGCTTGTCGTCTGAACGAGACAAAGATCTTCCCCGTTCGTCTTCTCTGGGAACTGGAATCCAGGGAAAATCGTTTCCTGTTGCATCGGAACGTCGTCGACAGACCCGCTAAATCAGTCCGTCACCGGTTGTCATTCCCCGATTCAGCGCTGGAGACACTGGTTGTAACACCGGCACTGACACCAGAAGTGATGTCGTCCGCGTCTGGTCGACAACAGATAATGAGTCGCTCGTGTTGAATGAAATCACGAGCTGACAACGAGCAATAGACAGACCATTAAGGAGGAATATTCGCTCATTCAAGTTCCGTGGTTGCTACACGAGTTTCGGAAATCCTCTTTGGGTCAGCTGATCGTCGCCGAAAGCCGGCCCCGCTAACCAGAAGAGGATTGTACGATGAAAAGAGAAAAAGGTCTCGCTCAAAGCCCGAAGTAGAACCAAGGCGACCGCTGGGAGAAAAATCCGAGTCTGGCCGAGAGGAGATAAGCGACCAAAATCCGGCACCGCTACTATTTGAGAACTTTGCTCCTGTGACTCGACCTCGCGAAGTTGAAGAACGAATTTCCAAGCCAGGGAACCTGAGACACCGCTCGTTCCAAAACTGCATCGAGTTCTGATTGAAATATATCCGAGCGAGTGATCTTCGATGATGAGATGTGGCTGCCATCGAAAACCCGAAGATGAACTCAGAGAAGAACAAAAGCGAGTCGTGTCAGGTGATATCTCACGAATTAGATATTCGCGCACCGGTCGAGCATGAACTGAATGGATCCGCGTCTGTCGCACGCAACACCGCTCACCCGCAACTTCTTGAACTTGATCGTGTGTTCGCTGTTTTTTCGCTCTGTGTGTCTTCCCTTTATCGTCACTCGTGCGACAGAAGATCGCGTTGACACAGAGCTTCGAGGATTGGAACGATTCGAGATTATTTTTCCTATTCTGTTTTCGAATCGATCGTTGTTTTGCAGTTGGCTCTCTTTCCAATTTCAAACCTGTTACGTCATGTTACGGAAACAACAGACGTTTTTCTCTAGAATCGATGCTGCAGAAAGCGCTCCTGAGTATTTTCGGTATGTTTGTTTCCACTTTCGATCGCGGATTCGATTCTACAGTATTCAAAATAGAAGAACAGTTCTCCATTTCATGGCTTCCGAGAGAACATCATGAAACTTCGGGTCTCATCATATTTCGCAGGACATCGATTACGGGAAACTAGTTTTGCGGGAAAACTTGGAAAATTCTATTCGCGAACAGTTTCCGCTGAACTAGCTTCAGCCGCGGTTGGAAGTTCGAGAATATTCCGAAAATCCGGAACAATTTGCTTTCATTCCTTGTAGTATCATTGCTGCGCACGCCGACAGGTGTAATTTGCGCACATTTTCACAAAACTAAAATTGGCGCCGTCGAAGCAAACTATTACGAGTCGTGGAAGATCCTTACCTGGACGGCCGAATTGAGGAAACAATTGTTCTGACCGGGACCGTTTAGTAATCCTTTCGTCCGAGTGATCGACATCGTACAACGTGGCGTCATTATCTGTTTGAGCGCCATCTGTTGAGCCTGTTGCATGTCGTGGAGCCCTGCAGGCCCCGAAGGCCCTCCAGGCCCTGTTTTGACAAGGCCTAAAGACATCTTCTCCTTAAAAAGCACTTGACCGTTTCACGGCATTCTGTAAAGAAAGAGAAAATGGAGGTCGTTAATGAGAGTTCCTCGGATCCTTCGACGATGCGGAGAACCGAAAACGCGAAATTTCGAACAGAGGAATCGGACAAAGAAACCAAAACGCAAGATCAGCGCTCGGGATGAGCAGCGATAGTTCTTTAAGTTGAGTTCTCTATCTACGGAGCGATCGACCCAAACGCTGTCAGAGTAACGGGCAATAAAAAATACAACCTAAAGAGGGGATGTTCAACCACAGAACCTCGACCAAAGGTAGCGTCCGATGCAGAAGCCGAAATGTCTCCTGTGTGTAAAACGCATCCAGAGAGCCCACACAGGACGTTCAGAAACCTTTTCATAGGCCTCTCGATGATTTTAATGCTTGCTCACTGCTGGGACTCTTCTGTCTGGGAGAATCCCATGCCGAAAAATCGGGGAATAAAAGAAACACGAAGAGATGAAAACCCGGACGACAAAGGAAAGTGTCTCTGTTGCACCGAACCGGAGCAAAGCATCAGAAGGGATTTTCTGATGACGGCCCTACGGCCTGACAAAATGTGGTGTAAACGCCTTTTTTGTGCGATTATTCACTCTTACGGTTCTGCTTTTATCCGTCGGTTTATTTTTCGAGTGAAGACGACGCGTGCCGAAAAACTGGTTTCGGTTTGCACTCGGCTCCAGCGGCCATTCTCCCGTTGGCCCGTAAATCCCAGAAGCCGAGTCGAGACACTGGACGACCGGAGACGAGGTGACAAACGCTGGCTCGCTGACAAATCTTCGAGAAGAAGAATAAATTCGACGCACGAAGTTCACTTGTCAACTATCTTATCCCCAGCGAAGAGCGTTTGGCATTCGGCTTAAAACCTCGAGATCCGCGGCCCGCCAGAAGTCAACTCGTGAAATCCAAAACCCTTCAGCGATCGACGTCTCCACCTTCCATAAGAGGAAAGATCAACTCCATCGACTTGTCATTCTCTTCTGACAAAGTGCCTTCGACACTTGTTTCACCTCGACGCAAGATCTGCGTCCAGTGTGGCACTCTACCTGGCAACCTTTTGGACCTGTCGGAAGTTTGATGAATGCCATTAGGAAACCTGTTCGACCAGACTAGAGTTACGGCGACAGCCACCCCTGAAGGTTTGTTTGGCAGGATGTTGTATCGATTCGGAGGAACTGCGCGCCGTAGAGCGAAACGCACGCCGACGAACTAGGCACAGACGACGTGACTGAAGGCAGGCCGGCCGGCCGAAGAGACGGACGTGGTGACGAAACAAAAAAACACGAATGACTCCGTGGAATGTCGTCCGGATGATTGAGGTGTTCCGATTCGGGTGTATCCAGTGCCAAACATTCACCCGACCGAATTGAATGCCTTCGATGACATCTACCCTCTACGATGAACCGAATTCGCCCCATAAACCGCCCTTGTAGACGAGTCGTAGCCGCCACCTGCGGTCTTGTCAGATACCGCCCATAACCTGAAGTGATCTTGAGTGAACGAAAGCGCTTCGACGAATAGCTACTTCACGAAATCGAAACTGGCGCGGGATGAAAGCCAGGATCGAAGGGAACGAATGACACGACAGGATCAGTCAGGGCGCTCCCCGAACCACTCCCAACGAGGGTGGAGCTCGAAAGTTTCCTTAAGCTCTGAAACTACCTCTCTCCGGGTTTTCTTTTGTTTTTCCCCTCTTCTACTACACACTACGCTGGAACGGAGGGTTCTGACGGCTCTTTGCTAGGCGCCATAAAAGGACGCCGCCAAGGACGTCGTCGTCGACGTCGGGTCGTTCAAAGCAGTCGACGAGGGAGTCATGAGGAGTATAGTGTATTATATGTACTCCCGCACCTCAAAGCCCGAAAGTCATATCACGT
Organism: Neoseiulus cucumeris; assembly: GCA_021527715.1. Lineage (NCBI taxonomy): Eukaryota > Metazoa > Arthropoda > Arachnida > Mesostigmata > Phytoseiidae > Neoseiulus > Neoseiulus cucumeris. Next base: position 1,712,596 of record JAJSRV010000020.1, read on the forward strand.
CAGCATCAGTCATAACAGCCTCGGTCCAAACAGTAAAAGCTTTACTCCGAACAATAGAGCACAAAGCACGTTTGCGGCACGTTGCGCTTTTCTCGCAACAATTCCGAGTCCAGGAGAACCATGTAGGAACGACTCCTTTGGAATTCCAAGAGAAACTCTCCTTTTCACCTTCTCGAAATAAAATCAACGTTCTCGATATCCGATACTATGCGTCTGATCGATTTCGATATTCATGCTCGGAAAAGTAGTTTCGTCCCAAAGTTGGAGACGAAGAGAAGAAATCCGAACAGGCACGGCTTCTCGGCATTAGCACAAGAGTCGATGTAGCATGTTGGCAAACATCTCTAGAGGAGGCCACGCACATTTGTCAAAACACGGCAAGAGCTTGATCGCCAGATTAGCCAGCACACAGATTTGGTCGGAGTGTCCGGGGTGAGTTTACTCAGCAACCAACTCGTCATCACGCTATTTGCCGTAAGGATTTTCCACAGAAACAGGTGTACTGAGCTGTCTAGTTCGATTGAGTTTCCGATTCTATTCTCGACAGGATTTCATATCTCACTGCAAGAGCGTCCCTCTTCTCCGCCTTCTCCGAGCGTCTACCCTTTTGCTGATAACCACGATTGATGAGTTATGGCCATGCTATTTCAGAGACACAAATTCCGCATCGTCCTTTCACTCGAATCGAATCTCGGGACCACAAATCCCGTCCTTACTCTCGGATTCCTGATCAATTCCGTGGGCCGGATCCGTCCAAACTAGGCTTGGGAACCGTATTACGGGTAGCGGAACCGTAACCCGTAATACGAAATTACGGTTTCCTTTGAGGCTATAGGAAACCGTAATTCCGTATTACGGTGCTAAGCCGTGATACCGTAATACGGTTTTCTCTGAGGCTATGGGAAACCGTAGTTCCGTATTACGGTATCACGGTGTTACGGATCAAGTCTCATCATAGCCTATCCAAGTGTTCAAGCTCCCTCACTGACTGAAGTTTAACGAAGTCGCTTGGGTCCTGAGCCCAATGCCTGACAGGTTGACATCGGCAAGATAACATTAGATTCGATGCAAGTGTCGATAACCTGAGGCTGTTTATCTTCGTTGTGCTGTGTGTGTCCATGCCCCGTGAATCAGCTGGCAACTTATAGCATCATCGATTCAAAATGTGACTCCATGGAATCACAGATTGAAGAGTAACAGCTAACAACTCTTCGTCAATCCCCAACTCTACCAATCTCATCTGGCAGCGCAATTCATACCGAGAGATACAGCCAATCAATTTCCGAAGTCCGGAATTCGGAAATTGATCTCCGAACTCTGAGCTCGGAAGATCGAAAATCCATTTCATATCCAAAGCTTCGTTATCGTACTTGAAACAGACACTGGTGACCACTTTTAATAACTTCGTTGTCAGCACACTGACTCCTCCAGGTAAGACAACGGAGTTTTGGATATGAAATTAAGTTCCGAACTTCCGAGCTTATCAACTGATATGGCTGAGAGTCACAGCTCCGCGCAGAAAGAACATCTCGACAATTGAGCCAATGTTCGGATGTCAGTCTTTTAGGGTGACGAATTTTCTCTACAAAGAGTCGGAATGAGCTCTTACGAGCTCCATTCCAATCCTGACTGCGGCTCAGATCGTGAAACATGACACAACCCGTAGAACACAAACAGCGAGAAGTGAAGCGGAGGCCACGTAAGTATTCCTGTTCTTTCTGAACCAGCTCTTAATATTGAACGAGTATATCCGACGTGAATGTGTTGTTTCCTGATATCTTTCGTTGTTGCTCTCCCAATAGTCACGGAACGTTGAGGAGATGAATTACTAGAATCTGGCCTTTCCCACGAAAAGGAAGCATCTCGAGGTGACGTCGTTCATCGATGCAAGATTTCGCTATCCCGCATGCGAGTGATACTTATGGATGTGCACGATGAGTGCTTTTTCAACGCAGTCTGACAGTCCTTCCAGATACGAACATTTCAGAGAAAGAGGCTCCCCCTCGCGGCGAGGGCCGTCCAGCGAGGAAGCGATATTTCTCGGAAATCGCAACCTCTGGAACGTTGACCTGTAGCGATGGAGGCCATATGCGCCGGACAGTAATCCGAGGAAGGTGCAACAGGCCCAATATCACTCCCATAATTGAATATTCAATGATATAATCAACTGGAGGAGAAATACGAAGATAAACAGCTTCAGGTTATCGATACTTTCCTCGAATCTAATGTTATCTTGCCGATACGTTAAACTTCAGTCAGTGAGGGAGCTTGAACACTTAGATAGGCTATGATGAGACTTGATCCGTAACACCGTGATACCGTAAAACGGAACTACAGTTTCCCATAGCCTCAGAGGAAACCGTAATACCGTATTACGGTATCACGGTTTAGCACCGTAATACGGAATTACGGTTTCCTATAGCCTCAGAGGAAACCGTAATTTCGTATTACGGTATTACGGGTTACGGGTCCATTACCCGTAATACGGTTCCCAAGCCTAGTCCAGACCCAAACAACTAGCCACAGAAACGAACATAACATGGGCAAGGCAATCGCGATCGCAGGATCCTAAGGGCCGTCTCTGATCTAGCCGATTCCTCTTTTCCTAAGGCAAGTCAGTCCTACTCGAGACAGATGGCAAATCGAAGTTCCTATTTTTCTTTGTCGGAGACGACGTTCGCTTCTTTGTCGACTTAGTTGAAAAGCCGAGCGACCGACCGACCGGCCGGCTTGCCTGCCTGCCTGCACGGAAGTATCTGTTTGGCAGAAGAGCAAAGATTGTCGGGCTGGCGACGATGCGAACTTTGAATAGGCCGCCCGCCGTCGAGCCGAAGAAGACAGAATGAATTCCACGATCCACAACAACACCCCCTCCTCATTTCCTGGCTTCCGTCCACGCATCCATCGGTTTTCCCTTCCCCCGGTTCCTTCGTACGTCGATTCCTCCGTACTTCAGTCCCATTAGTCTACAACCGGCTTCACCAGCTTCGAAAGCTCGTCTTACGGAGTCGACGGAGAAGACGGGTCCGCGTCGCTGCAGCCGATGATGACAACAAGCTGAAGCCACACACAGCAAACACATTCCGGGGCTCTGGCTCGACACTTACGGACTATTGACCTGGTACCTGAGCCGCTAGAATCCCGAGCTGCGGTTTCTTCTCCCTCTTTTCCAGCACGCAGTCACAGTTCATGCGTTTTTCTCTTTTTCTGTTCTTCTTTTTTGTTGTCATCCACCCGCTCTTTCCTGGAAAACCTTTTGTGACACTACAATCAAAACAGTCTCTGGCACTTCCCTAAGCCTTTCGTCTCGTCGATTTGGGATTCAAAACGGCGGCGTCGTCTCCAATCGAAGTTTTGCCGAGCCGTCTGTCAAATAATTCCACAGATTTCATTCATGGAAAAAACAGCTCTCCAAAACAGCGACGCAAGTGTCGCCTGGTCCCGATCCGAGTGAATCACCCGAGTTCCGAAGTTCGACAACTTCAATCACAACGTTTTTCATTCTAGATGTATCAAATACACTATATGCGGTATAGGCTCCATCCGCGCGTTGTTCTCGACCGCCACATCCTCCATCGGGACTCAGCTGACCAGGCGTTACATCGGTGCGTGCTCCACCAGCGACCTGATAGAACGTTAGTTCTTCACAGAATTGCGACCAATCCTCGTTTCCCACCACTCCCAGTCGGGCGTGCAGTCACGTCCCTGAACTGGCGGCGCTGCCCACTCCGCCACCATCGCCGCGCCGCCAGTCGCAAAAGATGATTTCGCTAGTTCTGGTTTGGGGACGGTTTTTCAATCACAAGTCTCTGGGGAGTAGTCGGCGCTAGTCTAGCGCTTTTGCCAATCTCAACAGCGGCCACTGATGGGCTCTTGCAGAAAAGCTCAGGTTTCAGGCAAAGCATCAACTTCAACTACTCTTACACACGAGGCCTTAATCATCGGCCATCTGGCTCGCTCGGGTGCAGGCGGTCAAGCCTACCGGGACGGTGTCATTCGTATTTGATGAGACGGTAATAACTCGAACAATCTCATCCGGTCGTCCAGTGGACAGTACCGTTGTCCACTGATTTCGGTGGCATTGCTAATGGTTCCGTCGCTGGGACGCTTCTGCATAACGCTGTTTATCCACCAAGAACGATGAAAGATAACCAGCGGAAGCCTCGCCGACAACAAAGCAAGCCCTTCAACGCCGGATAACTTCCTATCGCCCGCGGGTCCGGACTGACAAGTGACTGGTCGGAGCCCGAGGCAAGTTACCAACAAAAAAACTGCCAGCCAAAATCATTACGATTTCTATTCATCATCGTGTGCCGCATCGATAGCAAACACCGGAGATAACTTCGGACAAGCGACCAACCGACCGCTGTCATCGTCGTCGTCACCGAAGTCTCAAAACCCGAAAAGATAATAAGAATCGCCCGCTCCAGAAGAAATTCGACAATCTATGGATATCGATTAGAAAGAATGACAACAAGAAGAACGAGATAGAGAAGATTCAAGGTACAGAGCCTCCTCTCGTGATAAGCACGATCGTAGCCCACTTCTCGAGGGAAAACCATGAGAACAGAGACAGAGAAGATAATAGAATAAAGTAATTGTTCGCGAGTACCAGCTGACTTTGCTCCTGCTATCGGAGGAAAAATGACGGCGTCTGAGCACCGATGGGAAAGATCGTTGGCGGCGAAAACGGCCACTTGCCCGAACCTGCGGGAAGCCGTTAGCCGGAAAACCGGGAGGGAAAGCGGAGAAGAAAACGAAAAAAAAGTGAGCAGAAACCGCGTTAACTTCGAGGCGTCAGCCTTTTTCTTCGCCCGAACGCTGAGGACAGTTCCGACAGTTCTGGGAGTGGATTGGGCGGGAAGTTGAAGAAAAACGAATTCTCCTTCCGAGGAATTGGGGCTCGATTACCGCGGGGAAAAGTTGAATTCCCGACGCGCAGCAACTAACGACTGCAAAACAATGTTCTTCCTTCTTCATCAGAAAACAAAACGAGCACGCGCATGAGAGAACTCGAGTCCGAAGTCGGAGAAACGAGAGAGTACAGAAGGTGCGCGTGAGGATTCGCTGAACTCCATTCAGAGCCCTCAAACGAGTTCTTCTTTCGAACGAGACACGTTGACTTTCTGAGAAATCTTCAGAAATGAAGAGTCAATGGCTGTAAGTTTGCGCACTCTGTAGTTTTCAATTCTTAGGTCTTCTCGAGAAGCCCAACTTGTTTCTTTCAACGAGAAGAACGCGTCACGATCGGTAAGTACGTCACGACGTACATTCGCCACCGAGGGGTGATGACGAGAAGCCGAGGGACGAGATGGCGAAACAGAACGGACTGAAGGGGACGAGGGAACGTTATTGCCTGATGAGTTCGCTATTTATTTAGGGAATCACAACAAGCCGTGAGGCCCGTGACCGCTCCGAATGGAGGGAAGAAGAACGACCGAGAAATTCGGAGGAACAGCGTGTGAGGCGTGAGTTAGTCACTCATTCACTCCACGAGTGAAGCCACCTCCCCCGAATAATCGAACTAAGGCGTCTTGTGATGAAATTGATTTTGGCGGAGTGAATTCCTCGCGGCGTTTTCTCGGCGCGTATAAAGACGGCTCCGACCATCATCAACAACAACAAAGACGACGACGACGACATCATCATCGGGAACAACAACAGCGACCCCGAGAACAACGTTGTAGTTTGGCAAGGCGAGCGGGTGAGAAGGCGCGGCAAGTCTGGCGAGCGAGCGGACGCACAAACGCTTCCCTTGGCAACCTTGAAAGGTATTGCTTCTCCGTTTCGAACGTTTTTTCTGTCTTGTTGTGTACTTTCATGCAGCGCTCGTTGGTGTGTATTGTTCCCTCAGTTCGCCGCCGTTGAACTTCAACGAAAAGAGAAACAAAATGAGAGAAGCTACGATGAACGAGGCAGCGCTTGATTGCTTTCGTCGATTCAGAACATCAAGAAGGCAAACAGAAACCGTCGTCGTTGTCCTCAGCTGTCGCTCAAAGAGCTAACCTGGCGACTACGTCAGAAGCCAGCATTCGATTCAGAGGAACTTGAAGATCTGGACCCGTACAATCGGTGTCGATCGCAGTCTGAGCCCTGAACGAGTCGCTCGTGCTCTCGATTCGAAGCTTCAAGAAGCGAAAAGGGAATTTTTTCCGATAGAAATCTCGCCGGAGTTCTCGCCGTTCTTATTGCTTCCAGAGTTCTTTTCCGGCTCAAATCGAGCGAAGGCGTGCTCTGATCCCGAAGCTGTCTTCGATTCTTTTATTTCCTCGTCTCTTTTCTTCTCTCATAAAATGCCACCGAAATTCCTGAGCGGACAATCTGTGCTCCTCGAGTCTGTTCATGCTTGATGCCCATTGAACCCGTTATCGTCCCATTAATCCCGTCCGAGCGGCATATGTTCACCGGCATATGGGGCTCTTGTGGGGGGTTTCTTGGGCCGCTCGGGCGTTCTTTCTTTCTCTCTTTTTGCCCCGGGAACCTGAATACCTCGAGCCAGCCAACCAACACTCGAGAACTAGCCCACTAGGCAGCCGACCCGAGCTCAAGTTCCACTCCCCCTACAGCGTCCTGACCTGTGAAGAGAACAAGTTCTCATTCTTCTCGATTGTCCGGCAGATGCTGATCGGTCTTTCGAGCGGGTAGAGTGGCTTGCCGACTGCCTTGGACTGGACGGTGATTCTTTCACTTGCAGAACAGGTAGTTCTTCTATGTGGACGATGCATCGAACATCGAACTTCTGACGCCGATGTTTCGAGCACACAATCAGGCTCGCGAATCCGAAGGAGTTCAAGCTCCAAGACAAAAAAAAGAGACAACGTTCGTTTTCGTGATTCAAGTCGACGGCCACGCTGTAATCGAAACCTGATCGAAAGCAGACCACCAGAAAGAAAACTCGCAACAGCCGCCTCGCCAGCAAGCACCGTGGTCGTGGTCGCGGCCCAAGTTGACCCAGTTGCCGTCGAAGAACACGGGGCGCAATGAAGAGCCGATGACAATGCTGGAAAGCGAGCCTCGGCCACCGCAAAGCCGGAACGGCCTTCATTAAATTAAGTACGGACCCTCTAGCTTTTCACGGTGTACGTTAGACTGCGGTTGTCGCGATACCGTCGTCGTCGAAAGGTCAACTCACCTGGAAACGCAGAAACAAGAATCGAATTAGTTTTGAAACTTCTCGCGACGATCTCGTGCATACGGCACGGAATGTCCCGACGTGCTCGGCATGAACCAAATCTCAAGGAGTCGACTCGGAGTGATGATTTGGATGCGAAACGTTTCACCCGGAATGCATCGAAAATTCCACGAGAAACATTCCACGCCCGCAACTCGAACCCGCTGTATCAAAAAACTTCACAAGAAAGCGAGAACGAATCTCACGTATCTTGATCGTCTTGGTTTTGTGAAAATCCGTTTGGAATGCATAGCAGCGTAAGACCTCGTTGTTCTGGAAGCGACCAGGGCTGTGAGCGAGCCACGTCCTACATCTAAGTGCGGGGGTGTTCGTTTTCATTGTTGAGTGGGTTTTT
>JAJSRV010000233.1:0-14025 GCA_021527715.1 Neoseiulus cucumeris
ACCCGAGACTCTCGTTTTTTGCGAATCAAAACGGTTTACTCTGCCGCCGATGATATCGTCCCGCCTTTTCGGGAGCTTTCTTCCTACTCGGAAAGTATAAAACCTCCGTATCCGGAAGCTGAATCCATTCGGCCATTGGTGCACCACCTTAGCCCTGAGGCGTAATTAGTCATCAATCATGATGTATCCTATGTAGGGATGTAAATTTTCGCGGAGAGCAGATATATCGCGGAATGCCGCGAAAAACAAAAAAATACAAAAAAAAACAAAAAAAACCAAAAAAATCCGGCGGAACTAGGGAACAAAACCGTGATTCGGATTATCCAACCGGATCATCTATCAATACGTCACGAAGTCGCCAACTTGAATTGCTCTATTTCGAAGCGGCCTATTTTCTATTGCTGTCCTCAATCGCAACAAACATTCTCGTCGGAACCGTCATGACATTTCCTTGATTTTACCATCGCTCCGACAACATCGAAGCCGACGCGTTTTCGCTCGTCGCGAGAGTTTCTTACAACTACGCTAATGCTGGATGTGCTCGATTCCCATAAAACGAGTCCACGCGCATGAATAACATCAAATCCGGGTTGTTGCTCACGCATGTTAGCGACCCGTCGTTGACAATTTTTTCGATGTCTGTCAACACCGTTTCTAATTCCCTGGATGGCATGAGTGATTTTCAACCTTCAACTCTTGGAAATTATTCCGTTTTCAGCACTGCAGACGCTGTATACAGCCACATCGGACCCCGAGGTCCAACGTGCTCAGCCACGGTCACAAACAAAAGTGAAACAAAGTCTTGCGTGTGTACATCTGATGCGGAATGACGATCACATGAGGATGTGGCTTTTCGTATCGATTAATACATGTGAATATGCAGATTTCGTCTTCTTCGTTTGCCAGTCTATAGAGAGGGTTTTCCTACCTAGCGAATCATTCATTGCCAGTAGCTTCTCGAGGTGAGTGGATGTCTCATGACTCAACTAAGAATTTTTAACTGCGATTTAATTTCGGTTGAATGAATAACTAATTGTACAACGACTTGATGAATTCACTGATGAACATTCAATTTCTTAATTTTTTTTCGCAGATTCATAGCAATGTCAGCTTCGCGTGGAGATCGAGCAAACTACCGTCACTTTCAGTGGCAAGTCACGATACCTTCGGAAAGAATGGATCGTGATTGAAAAGCAAAACTCGAGTTAATACTCGAAAAGGATCCCCAAGTCGTAGAATATTTTATATTCTTTGAGCGTAGGAGGCTGCAGCGTGAAGCTAACAAGACCGTTTGTAGGCAACCTGCCCCTCACTTTCATCTGTATGTGAGATTGCTCGAAACGACGGAAGGAATCCAATTTTTTAAATCTCTGATGCCGTTCAACGGTATGGAGGTATGCAAGAAAGAGTGTTGGGGTCGTTATTTTCGCGACCTCACACGCCAGCAAGCCAATCGACGTAAAGCACGGGCTTTGCGTTGCAATTCGGATTGTGAACCGATCATAATTGAATCTGACTCTCCTGTGAAAGAAGAACCAGAGTTGCCGACAAAGACGGCACCCTGTTCTGGACAGATTCCTAAAAGGAATGCGATTATGGGATTTTGGGAACCGTTCAATCACATTCTACTAGAAAGCATAGCTGCTAGCCACTCGGCTAGTGATGCTATGTCTTATCTAGACGAATACCATCAAACAGAATTTCTATTGTCGGTGGCTGCACGAAGGTGATGAGGGCCTCTTACTATGATTCAATTGACCAACCTGACTATTTCCCCATTGTCATTGTAGGCTCTTGTGTACTCGGGCCATACAGCAATTGAACCATTGACAGTATTGGAGTACTATTATTCCCGTGCTAGTGTAACTACTCTTATAGTGCTCGGACATGGGAGCCCCAAGCTCACATGTCAGACACCAGACGGACACCCTCTCCTAGTGCCCCTTGCTGGTGTTCATATACCGTACAATCTCTCAAATAAACTCACTGGGTATCTTACATCCGTGTGTCATCTATCGTGTTCAGTTAAAGTGTGCATGCTACAGTTATCCTGAGAACTCTCTACATCCAATTCGTTATCAGCACGATTCGTCTCTACCATCACTCGGTAAGTGAGTTAGTTTTTCAATTTGGTAGCCAGCCCATCCCCTTAGAAAGATGACTTCCACCCCGGACACTAAGCGCGACAACGTGTCCCGATGCCCAGTCGTGCTGGCGGCCAATGGTCACAACTGGATAGCCTTCAAGGAATTGCTCCCAATCTACGCGCAAAATGAAATTGACGTCTGGGAGGTTATAAAAGGCGACTTAAAACCCCCCACTCTCGATGAAGGAAAAAAGGAGTTCACGCCTGAGCAGATCAAACAGAAGGAGAAATTTGAGGCTGCCAACAAGAAGGCCAGACAATTCTTGTTCGCATCCATCTCCGACAAACTTGTCGGAAACCTGTTCTACAACAAAACTGCTCTTATCCTAGCACCTGAAATATGGATTATTCTCAATAACAAATTCGGTAGTCAGGCTTTCCTCAAGAGACAATACATAACCGCACAATTCAACGCGTTTCGATTCGTAAAATCCAAGTCTATTGACGATAACCTGATGACCTATGATAATTTGGTCACCAACATGAAAGAAGCAGGCGCTCAGATCTCTCCTGACCTGCAAGTTGGTCAATTGCTCGATGCCCTTCCCGACGGTTGGGAGCCGCTGCGTATGAGCTGGACAGCCAGATCTGATGCGGATAAAAACATTGACAACTTAATTCTTGTCATCCGCGCTGAAGCAGCAAGACAAGCGGCGAGAAGAGGAACCGACAGACTTGTCGATGACGCAACTGCATTGATGGCTCAGATGCGAGTCGGCAGGCGTAACTTTGGCCGCAGAAATCAAAATAGACAAGGTGGGCCCCGAATCCAAAACGCGCGACATTCGCATGGCAATGTCGGACCAAATCCTAGGTTCAACAGGTCCGACATCCGTTGCTTCAACTGCAACGGCGTAGGACACATGAAACATGAATGCAACAGACCCAACAGGGGCCAGGGCGCCCGTCCAGCGCATGGAAGCAATTACAATCGCCCCGCGTACGGTACCGGCGGGCACTCCAACAACTACGGCCCATATCGCGGACGTGGGTCCGGACGGCCNCTTCAGTTCAACGACTGAGACAGCTCAGAATCGCCTCGGAGACGAATTTCGAGCGTCGAAAATCGATTATCATTCAACTGTTCATTTCGACACACCGTGAGCTAATACACTACGCCATGAGATTGACATTCGGACATTGGTTCACTCATCAAAATGCTCATCCTGAACAAGACCGCGATCTCGAGGCATTTGAAGAACGATGAATTTTTAGCCACTATCGGAAATGTGCGTCGTCGCTTGACTCGATATTCCAGATCTGACTCCGTGACTCCGATCACACCTGAAATATCGAACCATCTAATGACGACGCACATTTCCGACAGTGGCTAAAAATTCATCGCTCTTCAAATACCTCGAGATCGCGGTCTTGTTCAGGATGAACATTTTGATGAGTGAACCAATGTCCGAATGTCAATCTCATGGGATAGCTCACGAGGTGTCGGAATAAGCACTTGCGAGCTCCATTCCTTCCGTGGCCACGGTTCTGTTCGCATCGTTGAACTCGTGAATCTCAAGAATGTCCACGCGCCGAGCCAACCGAAGGCAACGTAAGTAGTCAATTTTCCGACGAAAACAAGTCGTTTGAGACAGACACTGAATTTCTGTGAGTTTCGAGCATAGACTTCCGTGTAATCTATACTGTACCTACAGTCGACTCCGCATAATACAGAATCCCGAACCCGTGTAACTCAGACATCCAACTCGCCTGGGTTCACGTGATTCAGACCTTAGGCTCAATGTTGAATCAATCCGATAACACTGAAATCTGATAACTGGAAAATCTTACTGACCTAGGACTCAGACTGAGGGAAAAATAGGCTCTCATGTTATCTATAACTAATGACTCAGAATTATCCATCCGATGTGACTCCCTTCCTCCCTTGGTTTCTGAGTTAGACAGATATGACTGCATTCAGCAAAGTGACATTCTATTCTGGTCCAGCCGAGGAAGAGGAGGAGGCGCCTCCGACAAAGATAGCCCGTCTGGAGGCAAGGAATGAAGAACCCAAAGTTTCGCCAAACTCTAGCTCGTCGTCGACTCAAGAAGGAAGCGAAACAACTGAAAAAGTCTCAACCGCTCGTCGAGGGAGAGGACGTCCTCCCGCAGCCGAAAAAGGTATTGCAAATAACTGTAGATCATTTTGAATATGTACATGATGCACAACCATGGCTCATCTAATTTTTCGTTTTCCCGAAATAGATCCCGTCTTCAAGCACTTCACGCACGTAAAAGGAGACATTTACGAATGCCTACAGTGTGGTGACGAGATCAAAGCCGTCAAACAGTCCAAAACTAGCATGTGCGTTCACATTAACAAACATAAGAAGGAAGGATCACTGAACAAGCGTAAGGAGACTCAAGCATGGATCGTTGGAACGATGGTAGCCTCGCTCAATTATCCAGTCCATAGCTTCGATCATCCTGTGCACAAGGTTGCATTCTCTCTGATGCGCCTCGGACCGATGAACGAGAAGATCGCAAGGCGATATGCAGATAACGAGGCAAAGTGAGTGAATTTCGTTTCATAGAGCCGGATTTGTTTTCCGCACTTGATTATCAGATCCCTAGCTTTACAATGTCCACGATTATGGTTTTTGCAGAAGAGCCCTGGAAATACTTTCCGACGATATGGGAAAGCTTCGCGATGCGGGCGCGGTATTTACTATCACCGGGGATGAATGGACTTGGCAAAGGAAACGATTCTTAGGTGAGTGCTTTCCTCAGTGAAATACTGACGTATGAATGTACTGATCGAATTCTATCGTGACCATGACTCATGAAATTTTGACTACAGAATGAATTCATGGTTCAATCGCGACCGCTCCATTGAATGTCTCTTCAGGTGTCACACTACACACCTCAGAACCGATTCCCTGCCTCGGGAAAAGGTCTATTCCGCTCCTCGCCAGGTTCCGTGACCGAGCCACGGCAACGAATCTGCTTGAAACTTTGCGAGAATGCATGGCTCAATTGAACTTAGCGTTGGATGACATTCGAGGGATAACAACGGATGGTGCCGCAACCATGAAGAAACTCGGCCGCCAACTCAAGACCTTGGCGTGGCCGAAGCCTTTTTTCCACCAAATGTGTCTCGCCCATGCCCTTCATCTGGCGATCCAGGATACATTTCAGAGGAAAAACTTCCCGGATTTGGCTGCTGCTGAGGCGCCCCAGGAAGAGAGCTTGGGAGTGAGCACGGATGAGCAAGGGCAGGAGATGGCGCAATGGTCGCTTGTCACCATTTCGGACAATCCCGGTATGATAAAATCTCTGAGATCGGGCGTCTTCTTCAAAAATTTCTCCGTTTCCATCCGTTCCGAAACATTGATACACCAGTCTTGAGCTTCCTTCGATATTTCAGACGATGCTCTCGAGACGGAGGAGATGCTCGCGGGCGTCCCCAGTATTCGAGGAGACGTCGGCGTCGTGGTCGGGAAAGTTCGAGGCATTTGCCGGCTCTTTCATAAAAGTAGCGCGCTGAACGATGAGCTACTGAGTCAGTCGAACCCCGGTGGTGTTCTTTCACCCCTCAAATGCGTCCTCGATGTGAAAACGAGGTGGAATTCAACGCTTCGTATGTTACGGAATTTCATGACGCTCCTGAACGACATCCAGGAAGTCTACGCGGCAAACTTCCCGAAAAAAGTTTTTCCGATCACCGGTGAGGATGTGGCTGAAATAGAAACGCTCATAGAGACATTGAAACCAGTGGAAAAAGCTTCGAAACGGCTTTCGGTGACGGACATTACGCTGAGAAACGCCGACATAGCCGTCGAGGTGAGTCATTAGGTCATTAGCTTTCAAAGGTAATCGAACTTGGGTATACACTGTGCTCCATAATCACGCGCACCTCTGTGTTTCGACATGACTACTAAACAAGCTGAAATTTTCACTGGAGTGGCACAGAACCAAGTCAGAGTGCGAATTTCACTTTGATATGACTTCATGTTTAGAAGCTTTGTAGAAAAACAGGGGTGCGCGCATACTTATGAAACACAGTGTATTCATTCAAATGCGAGATAGAGGTTCCGGACGAGAGCAAGATTCCAGATCACGCTGTCGACACTAATGATGAGTATAACTGTTATTGCAGATAATGCTGCGAAAGCTCAAGACAAANGTTTGGGGAACTCGGCATAAATGAAAAGATAACCCTAAACCTCGACTCCCAGAGCGCTCTTGCAGTCATAAAATCACCAGCGCTTTACCGCAGAGCGAAACACATTGAACTAAGATTCTTTGCAGTACGTCTGGCATACCAACAGGAGAAACTTAGCCTAGCTTTCGTCGGATCCGCCGACCAAAAAGCCGACCTGCTCACCAAGCCCCTATGCAAGGGAATCTACGTCCGACAGAAGGAACTACTCGGATTAGAAACATGGAAACAAAAACAGGTCAGAGATATGCCGCGATCCTCCTGATAATACTCAATCAACTCAGCCCGACGACTTCGTATTACTGCTACAACGACTGTGGACCGGACTGCATGAAAACTGGCATGACTTGCAACATATATAAAACGAAATCAGGTTCATTCTCACCGGTGTGCACTGACGAGAGCGGATGCCACCAAAGCGCAAGCGATCAAACGCCTTGCATCACAATAGATGCTCCAACGCAAGGGGGCCAAAACTCCTGGCATGATTACCAAAAGCACAAGCATCCGCCCTCGCCGTCGCCACCCATCGAGCATGAATGCCAAACCTGGAAAATAACCACTGCATCACTTGCATGTGCCCACATTTTCATGATGATCATACTCTTAATATCCAAGATTGCGAAATATCGAGCCAGAGGAGCTTACGAAGAACTGCCTGATTTGCCACCAAACTCACCCTATCTGCCTACAGTAGAAACAATTCCGCCACAATAATCAAGCATCGAACCGAAGGGAACCCCGAACCGAAGGGAAGGAAACCCCTGAAACCTAAAACCTCAATAATCAGGAATGCAATACCGAATATAAAACGGGGGGATCACCCAAAAATTCAAGCCAACGAAAACTGAGACTTCTTCGTGAGACAAAAAGCGTCCGCGGCCAATATTTATTACAGGTCTCACTCAATAACACAAACTGCCTTCATTTATGCACATGGAAATGACGCTGAACTTGCGACATTAATCTCTCGATATTTCAATCTCGCGTAACAAACCAAAAGCGATGTTTACAAAACGTTTCAATCGTGAGTTCATCCACAACTGTGGACACGACCTCGAGACTCACGGCCCGGCCGTGAAATATCGGACCCGGAGCCGACAATGACCCTCTCAATATACAAACTTGATGTTCCACCGAAAAGCAAACTGAACAATGACCAGTCGACCTGCACAGGAACGTATCCGTCGAAAACCGCCGAACGATCTCCAAAAACTGTCTGTTGTACATGCCGGCAACATCGCCGTGAGAACAAATCCGTTGACTGGGCTGGGTGTGCGGAACTGGCTCGATGTTTGACTCAGATTTCTTGCCTGAAGCACAAATGACTCAGATTCTGACTCTGCTTGTAAAACAGCCAGAGAAGCTGCGCGACGTTCACAAACATGGAGATCTCACCGATCGCTGAATACAGTCGATAAATTGAAATTCCTGCCACAATGGCAGCAACGAACAAAATGACCATCAACACATTGACGGTGCATCTTCGACGCGGTGCGCGAGGCCTGCGACTCCGTATTGCCTCTCGAACTTCTTCATGTCTGCGATCCAAAGACGAAAGTCCACGGTCCAAATCAAACTCTTCGACGTCATCGTCATCAGCAGCTTCCAACGAACGAAAATGCGGCATGCTGAAATCTTGAGAACCTTCATCAGAATCCTCGACCACTATAGGATCCTTGGAACAACCGCACCCGTGTCGACGTGCCATGTTCACACAAAACGAAAGCGAGAACAATGTTACCTACAATTGCATTGACGAACCGCACGTCGTCATCTTTCGAAAACGAATGAAAACCGTTAGACAAACCGCCACTCTCAGCATGCCATCAACCCTTTCTCCTCGCCCAGTCCCCTCTATAATTCACCATGAAATCCAGACAAATAATGCATAAAAATGTATCAATAGATAACTAATGTACAAAGAATCAACAACGAGATGAAGAAAAATCCAAATTTATTGTCCAATTATAATAGAACCATCAAAAACCCAAATCTCAAGTGCGAGATACGAACCAATCGGCATGCTCACAATGCGCCACAAAACCGAAATGTGCCACAAATGTATCAAAATCATGCCCGATTAGCGGGAAAAGACGAAGACTAACTTGAACTGGCCCCGCCAATGACATTGTAAGAACTGAACTGTGTGGAGACTTGAGAACACAAACGTTATAATCAGATGAAAAGCAAACCACAAAAATAGCATGAGAACGACAAAGAAAACTATCCGGATTGAAAACGCGCTCCACAACAACAGCGGAAACATTGATAAACGGACTCCAGTGATCAGACATCAATTGTCCTGGCTCAACTCCCGACAAATGGAATGAGAAATCGCCTCCAGCAGGCTGATCAGACAACGCCACGGTGTTACCTTCAAAACGAAACCAACTGAGATCAAGAACAACAACAAATCATAGTGAGACAAAAGAAAACTCACAAAACTCACGTCCGAAAACTTCACGAACCAACAGAAGAGGAAGAACGAGAAGGAAAACCAACACCACGACAATGCAGCAACGATCGCGATATCTCCCGGAGAAACCGCGACGGGGGGAGACAAGGTTGCCGCGTTCAACATCCTCAGGCAGGAACTCATCAAAACCGTGTGCACGAAACTGGCTCAGCGGTGGATCCGGAAAAGAATCGTCAAGACTCGGCATCTCTGCCGCAGACGAGCTGCCTAAGGGAGACATCGGAATGCAAATGCATGAAAGTTGTCCACACCCGTCTCATACGACGACTATGAATACTCATCTCAACGAGCATCCCTCGCTCGTTCCGGCCAGAAGTTCTCGAGTGCACTCCGAGGAGCCGATTCAAGCACTTACGATCGAATTTCCGGGACAAAGAAAACATCGACCGGATTCAAAAGAAGGAAACCTACGTAAACCGAGGCGAGCGAAAGCGCTGCCTCTCTACGCGAAAGAAGTGACTCTAGAACAACCAAAAAGAATTCGATCCGAAGATGTTGTTGTAGGCCAGATCGCGATTCCGGAACATGAAATGTAATCAAAACAGCTATCGGTCTCATCTGTGCATGGTCAGACGCCGGATCTAATAACTCATATTACCTTAATCATCACTTAATCACTATCACGCGAAAGGGGGCTATTGGAGTACTATTATTCCCGTGCTAGTGTAACTACTCTTATAGTGCTCGGACATGGGAGCCCCAAGCTCACATGTCAGACACCAGACGGACACCCTCTCCTAGTGCCCCTTGCTGGTGTTCATATACCGTACAATCTCTCAAATAAACTCACTGGGTATCTTACATCCGTGTGTCATCTATCGTGTTCAGTTAAAGTGTGCATGCTACAGTTATCCTGAGAACTCTCTACATCCAATTGACAGCTGGGATCCATACCACTTAGTTTTACTTTATATCTCAGGTGTGACTCTTATTCTTTTGATTCATTCCTGTAGTTTGCAGAAAAGTGAAGAAGATCATCATCCAGGAACTTCGTGTCCTAGTCAAGGCGGAGGCGATTTTCAGTCTCATAGCGGACGAATGGAGCTTGCACCGAAAGCGGTTCTTTGGTGATTAGCCGCCACAGAGAACGGTGATCTCAACACTCATGTAGAGTTGCAGAGAAAGGCCATCGAGTTCTCGAGGTGCCATGGAATGGAGTCGGCATACGTCGAGTCTGGCTTCTCCGAAAGTATGACAAGTGAAAGGAAACTATTTCGAAAGGTGTTCCGAAGTATCGTGACTTCGATGCTTGAATTCTGGATTGGGTTCTGAAGAAGAGATCGGAGGGAAGGGCAGTGCAGCTGAAAGATGTCCAGAAGCAAGCACGAGAGGTCCGGTCAGGCTTGAATGGATCAGTGAAGTTTGGGAACAGCGCAGGGGCTGCGATATTGAGTCGAAGAAGTCGATCGTCGTATTGGATTCTAGTGCGTGCAGAATTTAAAGATCAGTCGCAGAGAGCCATCATTCGTGGAGGCTTGACACGCTTCTGCCCGCCTCTAGATTTGACGGTGTTCCAAAGACAATCTGGGGAGATTATGGAAGGTGGATGGATGCCCGACGAGCATTCTGCCAAGCTCACGGAGAGGGAAGCAATGAATGATGACGTGATCGCGAGCACAGATAAGCAAACTTCTGATGAAGTCCCCGTTGAGACAAAGAAGAACGGTTTCGAGCCAGCTTTTGAGGATCCTGCTCGGGATGAAGGCCGGCGAGATTGTGTTTTGCGGGCCTGGTGCATCCACTCTTGGAAGGCGAAGGGACGGAATTCCTCAGGGCTCACCACGCCTTACATCCTTCTGGAACCGAAAGTATTAGGGGTCCCAGAAAAGAATGTCCGGTTTCTAGCATTTCAAACTTTGGCGCGCTAGGAGAGAGAGAGGCGCCGGCTGCTCGCTGCGACCACTGTTGTTTGATGTGTTTCGGCCCTCTCTGAGTTTACCACGCGCGAAGTTGATGAGTTCTGTCTTCGAAAAATTTTCGTTTCCAACTGTTGAAGTGGAACTGTCCCGTCACGATTTTCGTGTGATTTCCTTGTTCAAATTCAAACTCGGCGACACTGCTGCGCAAACAGTTGCGGAACTATGCAAGGCTTTCGGGCCCTCCTGTGTGTGCGTCAAGACGGTTGAAAGATGGTTCCGAAAATTTCGTGCCGGAGATTTTGACCTCAAAGATGCTCCAATCGAGGGAAGACTCATGGAGATTGATGACGATTTGATAGAGTCAGAGTTGGAGCGAGATCCCGCTCTCAGCACTGTGAAGCTATCTAAGAGGCTGGGATTCAGTGAGGAAGCCATCAGAACTCACCTGCATAAAATGAACCTACTCTGGAAGCTTGGAAAGTGGGTTCCTCATGAATTGTCGTCAAGCCAGAAGGACCATAGAATGACGATATGTTTCTCCTTGCTCCAACGTCAATCCGCGTGCAATTTTTTGGATCGAATTGTCACCGGCGATGAGAAGTGGGTCGAGTACGACAACGAAACCAGAGGACATTACTGGGTACCCAAAGGAGTTGCCGCTCCGGCACGACCAAAGCAAAAAATCAACAAAAAGTTCTAGGCGGTAGTGCCAAAGTACTACCGGAGGGAGGGAACGGGAAAACGCAGAAGCGAAGGAGAAGAGGATTTATTGAGAATGTTTTACGTTTAGAGCAGAATTATTGGTGGATTTATTGAGTAGCAGGAAAAGTAGAATTGGCGTTACGGAGGAGTAGTTCTTCTAGATTCCATCTCGCACTTGAAGACGGAGATTTTTCGGAGAAAAGATAACTCCCCAGCATGTTCGTCAAAAAGCAAAGTTTCGGGTACCCGATTTTGACTGGGTGCAAGGTATAAACATTGCGAGCGTGCACACCCGATTCACTGACAACTTGAATGTTGATTTTTTTTGACTGACTAACTGTCTGCTCTCGCTGACTGTTTTGTTGCTGTTTTGAATCGAACGTGCACGACGCGCTGTCTGGCGGCTGCCTGACAGCTGAGCGAGATCGCTCGCCGGAGAAGCCGGCAGCGATGTAGTGACGTCATCGGTTCTAAACCGAGGACAGATTCGGCTGCCGTCGCGGCTAACTCCCTGAGCTTGTCCGGCTGATTTATTAACGGAAAATGCTCTGCTTGAGCTTCTCTGATTTACCTAACGATTATATGACATAATGAATGCAATGATTTTCCTGGAAGTCACCGACTCTGTCATTCGATCACCCTTGGTGTATGTATGTGAATTGTGTTGGTGATTGTATGATGAAACAAGGCTCTATGCGCTAAGGGTATCCCGTACGTCACACTCCCCCCCGAAATTCTGTTCCCGGGCAGAATTTAGATCGAGATTTCGCGCCGTTCCGGATTCAAATAATTTTCCTTTCCGGCTTTCACTTTCTTTTGTGGAGAGTGGAGCCTAACTCCGAGATTTGGCGCTCCAAGTTTTCCCACTTGTTTCGGATTGTTTGAATAATCGAGACATCCCTTCCTCATCTTCCCACGCATTCACGGTGAGTCGGCGGTGAATTATTATTTCGCTTTTCTTTTTTTTTTCTTTCGTACGTTTCCCTTATCGTCAACTTGCTCAGAGTCCTCCGTTCTTCCTCTTAGATGTCCGTGTCACGCAATGTCCGAAGCGGAGGGCGTAACTGCCCTTACGATGTGTCGCCTGCGGGCGTTTTTTCTCTAGTCGTGCTCCGTGAGGAGCCGACTTTACGATTGTACCCAGGAGATACTCTGCAAAAGATTGTTCGGTTGTGGTGGCTGGCCCTGAGCGCCGTCGAGCAGACGCCCTTCAGGCGCGTCTCGCGCACCTGGCAAGGTCGACCGGGGTCAGGCCCCCGACTTCCCGCGGATGCGTTGACCCTGCCGCGTCGCCTTCGATACGATGTCCCGCATGCCTCCGAAGGTCAGGCCTTCCTGGCTCTCCTCGACACCGATGCCGCCATTTCTCCGCAACGCGTCGTCGTTGCCGACGGAGAACGACCCTTTGTCATTACGCTCTCGGATGTGCCAGGATCGTCTCTATTCTGGCTGTGAGGAGGCTCTTCAGACCGTGAGGCGGTCCCTCAACCCAGCCACCTTCAAGGCAATCAAGCTGCGCCGCGGCGTGCCCGCGCCAGACGCTGCTCCCGCGGCCGCCTCACGGCCTGGATTCGACTGGAGGTTCCCGCTCGGGCCTCATCTGAACTATTGGTGGTTCTGTCGCGAGTGCGATGTTTATTACAACATTCGCGACGGAAGCACCCATATGAAGTACTGTGACCGAGAGCAACAGGTTGCCCGGTTCGTTGGTTAGGTAGTTATTGAAAATTTTTTGTAATTGATTGAGGTCAGGCCTCTCCTCGCCAAATATAATAAATTGTACATATTTTGTCCTATACTTGCTGTGTGATGCTTCAACGGTCTGCCTAGACAATGTCTCTTGAGTACGGTGGGGTGTCGATTTGGTAATTTAATTTACCGATTTCTCGATTGGATACAGCTTCTTTATAGGACGATATAGAACTTGGCCTTTGGCTGTTTTGATTGTACATGATCTCGAGTTTGCAGGGTTCACGTTTTCAGGAAATGCTATGACTCTGCATAGAGGCCATAACCCTCTGCTGCTTGCCGGATCTTCTAGAAGGCAGATATCGCCTATTTCTAGCGGCCTAACCGCGGCATGTGGTTGTTTATGAGCTGTCTTGAGATAATTTAAATATTCTCCTTGAAATCTTTTCCAGAACGCGTTGATCAGTCGTTGTTGATATTTGTAGCGTCTGGCGAATATTGCATTATTTCCATCAGCCTTCGAGTTCGGAGTGAAACTATGCTGTGGCATGAATGTGCCGCCTTTGTAGCCGTACAAGAGGTCGAAAGGCGATAACGCCAGCGGTTCGTCGGCTCCTGAAGCCACGGTTGTAATCGGTCTTCGATTCACCATTGCCTCGATGCCACTCAGAATGATTTCAAGATCTCGGAAGTGTGGGACGGACGTTCCGAGGATCTTCCTGAGTGGTCGCTTAACCATCTGAATTGCGCGCTCGAAGAAACCGCCGGCCCAGCTGCAGGAAGCCGTGTTGAAACGCCATTTGATGAAGTTGTCTGACAACATTTTCTTCACGGCTCCGTCCTGGATGTGTTCGTAAATCGCTTTGATTTCCTTGGAGGCTCGTTTGAACGAGAGCCCGTTGTCCGATGTGATTGTCTTGACAAACGGGAATCTATTGATGAATTTCTGCAGTGCTCCGAGGACTTCCACCGTTGAGAGATCGGTGGT
>JAJSRV010000234.1:7472-24276 GCA_021527715.1 Neoseiulus cucumeris
AGACTTATCTCGAAACGCTTCGTTTGGCACGGACTCGCCAAGGACGTTCGAGGCTGGGCGCGATCTTGCCCCAACTGCCAACGATCAAAGATCCACCGTCACGTGAAGAGCGAACTGGGGCAGTTCCGACTCCCTTCCACACGGTTCTCACACGTTCACATCGACCTAGTGGGACCACTTCCATGCTCAGACGGATTCCAATATTTGCTGACAATGGTAGACCGCCACACGAGATGGCCCGAAGCTTAAAGCGTGTCGTGATCAAAGACGCTTGCTGTCTAGTTAGACACAATAAACTGAATGAATTTATTGACTTCGTTGTATCTCTCGGGTAGCGAGCGGGGAGGCGCCAGCCGTAGTTTGGCTACCTACGGTTATCTTAGAACTATCTACCATAGTTCTAACGCCAGAATATGAGGCTTTCGGAGAACTCGTAAAGAAACAACTTCACCTGGGGAAGGTGACGGTGACGACGCCCCCCGACGCCCGGAAAAGTCCGACGAAGCCGTCTGTTATGTTCTGACCTAGCTAATGGAAGACACTCCACGTCCGATCTTGACAGAATCCAGACACCAACTGATTGGGTAGTTTCGAATTTATTCCAACAATTATTTCGTCTGGAAGAGCGGTTATATTTGAAAAGGGACCTAACACCGTCCAAGATGAACCAAAGAAAGATCAGCTGAAGGGAACCATTGAATCGGCATCTGATTCGGAGAATGACGACAGGTAGGAGTAAGCGTTAGCGAAAGTCTCCACCGACCCGCTCGATAAGGTCCACCCAAGCACACGTCCCTTGCACCAAGTCACTTGCACCAAGCCACTTGCATCAAGTGGCGTGTGCTTGGGTGGACTTCATCGAGCGGAGTGGAGACTTTCGCTAACGCTTACTCCTCCCTGTCGTCATTCGCCGAATCAGATGCCGATTCAATGGTTCCCTTCGGCTAATCTTTCTTTGGTTTTATCTTGGTCGGCTTCGTTGGACTTTTCCGGGCCTCGCGGGGCGTCGTCACCGTCACCTTTCCCAGGTGAAGTTGTTTCTTTACGAGTTCTCTGTAGGCCTCATATTCTGGCGCGTCCTCGTACACTTCGCATCGGAGCTCTTTTTCCGCCTCTTTCGCCAGGGAGCTAACGCTCTTCGCAGTCGTAATAGACACCAGTGGTGGATATCGGCGGTTCTCATAGGCCGTCAAGCCTTTCTTGACCATGTCACCCACGGATATGTTCGGGAGGAATGGCAACCAACTCATCTCTCCGCTCGGTTGCATGCTATCCAGCAAAACGTCCACGAAAGCTCTCATCACGAAGGTGAGTAAGCCCGGGAAAACCGCGCTCATCTCTAGCGGTGTCATACGCGATGAAATGTTAACGAACTCCCACAGCAGCGACTTCAGAGGCGCCGAATCTACCCGCGGGTCCCCTCTCGCCTGCAGATTTTTGCTGAAAGACTTGTGTGCTACCTCTGGGTCCTCATGGTCGATCCACGATCGATACTAGTAGTACAAGAGCTCCTCCAATTCGTGCACCCGTAGATCGTGTTGGCACAAAAAGGATTCGAGAGGGTGGGTTGCCGTAGTTGCCATCATGCGACCATGAATTCCAGGCAGCGACTTTTCGTAGCCCGACGAACGCGTCACGGCGGCCAGAAAATTGACGGTCAGCTCATCTTCCGCGAGCTTTGATTTGGGATTGATCCAGAAGTCTTTCAGAGCGTTCCATATGGATATCGCGTCGTGGTAGGAAATCTCCTTCAGTCGGCGCCATTCGGCCACACCAGACAAACAAAAACCTATCGAATCCTCAGATTCACGGGCGCAATGTACCAAGGACGCGACGTCAAGAGTCGCGATTTTGACACGTCGAGGAATTCGTTTTGATTTCGAAAAGACGGATAATTTGTCTCCTTTCCCGGATTTTGAATGACGGTCTCTGTCAGTAGACATCCAGTAGCCTTTGATCCTCTGTTAGTTAGAAACGCTGTATCACTTTGTTGTCAGTCGTTGGCAACTCGAAACATTCGTGGTCTGCCTTATATCATCCCCGTCCGCCGCCAAGTTCAGAAAAATGATGATACATCCCTGAATCTTCGGATCTTACAAGATTAGTTCAAGACAAGTTAGATCAGCCGCCATTTGATGATATATTGCGCTGAAGGCACTTCTGCCAGTAGAGTTTCCGATCTATGTTAGATTTTGATAGTCTTGACCCTGTTCGCTTAGACCGAAACGGACGAAGTTAATTCATCCCGAGTAGGGTTTGCAAAAGCCCGCATTTCCAGGACCGCAAGCCCGCGGTCTATTATTTTATAGAAAACCCGCAATAGGAAGCCCGCTAACGCAGCCCGCGGGGGGAGCCCGGCGGTTTCAGGCCCGCAGCTCGGAGGAACGCGGGCTCGAGCCCGCAGATCGAGAGACCGCAAGCCAAGTTCCTAACTCAGAAGACCGCGGGTCAAAAAATACCCGCACGTACTGCCTTGTCATATTGGGAGTCCTCGATCATTTGAGGCTCAGAGACGATTCCGGTATTATCCCGCGGCAGCTCACGCGACCATATGAGGCAAAACTGTCCAGGCGTCATCGGGAAATCATTCCATTATGATCAGGTCTTGTGGCTTTGCAAGCCGAATCGGATAAAATCAAACAAAGATTCATTCGAGTTCCGCGTTGCTGTGTCTCTGTGTCGATGGGGTTGAGTTCAAATAACTTCGCTAGTGGTAGAGCTTGCAGATTTTTGTTCTCCAAGTTTCTTCCTCGTTCGATTGGCTCTTGGTTCCAGATGGTCACAGTGAATTTTCGTCCCGTTCTGCTCTACTGTTTGCAACCACGTGAAGATTTCATCGAGATGTTCAGATCGGAATAAATGATGAATCTTCACTTGAGTGGGCGAAAACAATAAGCTATAGTTATTGAAACAAATATCGGATGTATGACCCCGGCAGATTCGCAATGATGGTCCTCGGGACTAATGTCAGAACTCTTCTCTTTCGGAAAATTCTTGACGCGGTCCGATGATGTCTGCCCGAAGGTACGGTCTCACCAAGCCCTCAGTGATGTTGGACATCTTCGGACCGAAACAAGGCCCTCTCATCAGAAAAAAAATTGAAGATTACTTTCGCGAACTTCTGCGGTCTTCATCCGCAGATTCTGGCCCGCGACCCTGGCGTCATTATTGCGGGTACCCGCGGGCTTCGTGGTACCCGCCTTTGGGCGCTTAACTATCACTAATAGTCCGTATAGTTCTGATGATACTTAATTGAATAGTTATAGTAGTAATGGTTAATATGCGGGCTTCCGCGGTTATTACACGCGGGTTCTAGCCCGCGGTTCTGAAGCTGCAATCGCGGGTGCCCGCGGGCTTGCGGTCCTGGAAATGCGGGCTTTTGCAAACCCTAGTAGGAACCCGATTCCGGAGCGAGACGCAAAATCGTTGAGTGGAACGATTCGTTGTTGTTCTGGGTATGCGCGCCGATGCATCTCTCAAGCAGATCATCGCGTGTGAGGTCCTCGTAGATCGGTTTCACAGCTTAACGAACTTCTTTCGGCCAACGCGGTGGATGCTTGTATTCGCTCTCAACGCCGTCAACGACAGCTCGTTGGTAATCACACCAGGTTGCAGCTCCGCGCGGGCCATTCCAATGTTTCGCCTTTTCATCCGAAGATGCACCATGGTAATACGTTGTCCATATGGCTCGTCTAATCTTATCCTGGTCCTGCGGGTTCGATAGAATAGCGTTTCCGTAGTATCTCGTCAGCTTATCTATTTCGTTTCCAGTGAGCTTGCCTTTAAGAGAAGCATTTTGACTTGATCGAATTCTGGAGTCGACTTCCCAAACGCTCGCTGATGTGACCGATGCATTCTTTTATTTTTCACGGGTTGCTCAGCACCATAGGGGTTCAATAGGACAACAGCTCTATAGGATCTCGAGCCACCATCTCCAATATAATGCTTATAAACCAGTCCCTGAAGAGTTCGACCGCGCCGCTCGATTCCATGGACGAACTTGAACCCTCGTGAATGACTTGACATTCGGAGCTATTTTCCTCCATAGCTTCTTCGAATTCTATCGATCCTTCCTCGAGTTTCCATCGAGCGCAGATTGAACAATGGAGACTCTTGACTAATACATCGAGCACTTCGTTGCTTCTGATTTCGACCACGGCCTGTGCGTGTATAGCTCTCTCATAATGCGTACATTCATTCATACGATTTATTACCTCCGGTTAGGAGAAATAGATTTCTTTTCGTTTAGGCGCTCTTTGCCCTTCTTCGTATATACAATTCAGTAAGCGAGCCCATTTTATCACAGCTTTTTGCATGATACATCTCACAAACCTTCCCACAACGTATACATTGGCATGACTCTGTCGGCTCATGAAACGACATATTATTGCACAACAAATGATGAAAGCCATGCACGGCATACCTAGTGATACAATGTCTATTCGTCCTGTTCGATTCCTTCCATTTTTCACAATTCATAGCCGCTGTGGAATATACGTTTGGATTCACCTCCGCCAGCTTGTCCTCCTGTTGCCGAATGAATTCTTCGTAAGCAGGGGTGCTGGGCAGGTCGAATCTCTTCTTGATGTCCTCGACGAGCGTGGGCGCTCCGGTCAGGACTCAGGACGTAGACGTATCTGTTTCTCGTCGACGAGTGCAATCCCAAAACCCTCTTGAGATATGCTGCCTTGACTCGTTCGATCTCACGTAAGTTTGAGCTCGATAGCTTTTGCCACAGTAGAGGAATTCCGTAGGCGGCGGTCGGCGCCACCTTGATGTCGAACAACTTCAAAGCTGTTCTGAGCGACAGCTTCCACGGTTCCCCTATCGAAACAGACGCGACCAAGCCTTTCTGTGCCCTTTCTTTCACATGACTTGTGAAAGAGCAGCCGGTGGAGGTCAGGACAACGCCAAGGTACGTGAACCGGTTCACCAGTTCAACTGGTCGGCCGTCGAGGGTGAAGCGGTCAGTTGCGGCGCAGGGGCCTCCTTGTCGGAACTTCATGGCTTTCGTCTTCTCGATGTTGATGGAGAGACCTTTGGATTCGACATATTGGGACAGTGTCGTAAGGGATTTTTTGACCTGGATTAGACTACGGCTATACAGCACTAAATCGTCAGCGTACATCAGGGTTTTGACGAGAGGGTGCTTCGAAGCAATGACCGACGGAAGATCTGATATGAGAGTTATGAAACATAGAGGGCTCAGACCTGACTAAATCCATTCGTCTGCTCTAGACCAGCCTTCTCTGCCACACCATCGTCCAACGTTAGGAAGTTTTTCTGCAGTATGTCTTTGATGAGCTCCAGCAGATTCATTGGTGTGCCGAGCGACGCAAGACGGTCTACGAGGAGCGAGCGCGATCCCGTGTCGAACGCAGCCCGAAAATCCACAAAGACTTAGTAGAGGGAGCGCTTAGGCCATTTGAGTACTCGGTCGATCTCATCCAGCAGTAGCTCACAGGCTGTCATTGTTGATCTTTCGCTCCTGAAGCCATGCTGCTCGTCTGGTAGTGTCTCCATATCTTCAAGGAATGGGGTAAGGCGGCAGACGATCAGAGATGACAGGAGCTTGTAGACACAGCTTTTTCTTGCAATGCCTCTCCATGATCGGGGCTCGTTCGGGTCGCCTTTACCTTTCGGTATCACGGACAAGAGACAGTTTCTCCAGGATTCGGGGATTTTTCCTTCATTTAGGCATTTGTTGAACAGCGAGGTTAATGCTGGGACGAGGAGATCTGCTTGTTTCAACTGTTCGTTGCTTATGTCGTCTGGGCCTGAAGATTTCCGGCGTGGCGTTCTCTTTATCACTGCGTACATAACAGGTCGTGCGTATAGCTCTCTCCGTCGGTGCACTTTCGGGCAAGGAATGTTGCTGCACTCCGGCGCCGGTCTTCGAACTCAGAGTTCATGGGCGGTTGAACCTTGCTTTCTAGCTCTTTTACTCGAGCCAGTTCCATAATCGAGAGTCTTCTTCTCTACGCACGAGGATCTCTTTCCAATCACTGGGTTCTCCTCCGGCCACGTACGATGTTGACTGATTTCGTATCCAAGACTGACCACCGTGCGTGTGATGAGTGGGATGCCTCCACCGAGGCCTGCTCATCCCCAGTGCCACCATAGCGAAAGCCCCTGTCACTGCCGTGCCACTGCCGAGCCCTACCTCCTCAACGTCGCTCACGGCTCTCCTCGAGCTTATCTCGAATAAACTCACGCATTCGACTCGTGCACATAGTTTCTGTCGCAATGTCAACACCTGACCTGACCACGGGGCATTCAGCCCCTCGATCTCAGCATTCTTCCGATGCCTCACCGGGGATCTCTGCCCCTTCCATTCATCATTCTCAGGCTTCATTCATCGAGCCGCACGTTTTACTGTGGACCACTTCCAGCGTCCATCTCGTGACCGACCTCGACGTTGGGAACACCTTCCTCTACTGCTTACGGCCGGCGCACCTCCAATAAGCGAATCTGCTGTGGTTTTTCGCATGCGACCATCGAGCGCGTCCGCTCTGGGGGTCTTCGCATGCGACACCGTCAGCCAGTCCGAGGAACTGAGGCAACCCAACCATCAGGTTCACAGGTCATACTTATCTTGCACAGGCGAGGTTGCGAGAGCATGGACCGAACGACTTCTCTAGGCGGTACGAGTCAGTGCCTGGGCAGGCAGTCCCTCGCTTACAGAGCACAACTCCAGTCCCCCGCACACAGAGCACAACTCCAGTCCCCCGCACACAGAGCACAACTCCGGTCCCTCATCTCACACCTCCGTGCCACAACATCACATCGAACCGTTTGGTCGCGACTCGCGAGCACATTGCTGAGGCGCTCTGCATGGATCATGGATTCCGACATTCATAGGGATACTTATCGCTACGGCACTTCACATGGACGGGGTCCTCTCTGAGACTAGCTCGGTCTGCACTCAAGAATTTTCAACTGAGTTCCGTGATTTCTCTGTTTTGGTCTCGCCAAGTGACAACAAGGCGTTCACGAAGCATGTCTCATGACGACACAGACCCTCGCCGGAGCTGATGGCCACAGCACTCAGATCTCCGTTCGTGCTTCCGATACCACCACGTTCCCCTTCGACCGATAGCTTGAAGTCTTGAGACTTGCGGTCAACTTCACATCTCGTCGTTAGCAGTGGCAATCATCTCACTGCAATGGTTCATACTGATGATCTCCGAAGCCGTTCATACTTTGATCCGTTTCCTTTTTCACACACTCTTCGACTCGACTCCACACTTAACTGCCGATCTTCTTGGAACGCTTGTCAGCATCCTTTATCTCGATCTGCACTGACAACCATCTCCGTCATTGAGTCGGGCGTTCCTGGGCCCATAACCTGTTAGATTTTGATAGTCTTGACCCTGTTCGCTTAGACCGAAACGGACGAAGTTAATTCATCCCGAGGCGATGTGTCTCTTATAGGCCGATTGGATAACGAAGCATGCAGCGTGGTCATGCGCACTTCCAACACCCTCCCTTGCTCATGACCACGACATCGGTCGAATCTTGTCGTCTTCGATTGACATTGCGGGAACTCTTCGCCCTCTTTTCCTGCCTTTGCATCTTTTCTTGCCTCTTCCTCCAATGGTCGAGGGGAAGCCTTACATTGTTTTTGCCGCTTTTCCCACCGAGTCCTCNGTGAATGGGTTTGAGGCGACGGCGCTCGATACGAATCTTCGATTTCAAATTTCGGGATATTCTCATCTCATCGCGAACTCGATTCGAGTTGGTTTTACTTTCGCTCCGGTTTCTGAAGAATAATCCATCTACGAGCTCTTTGAAGAACGAGTTGCAAACGTGTTGCGGATCTCCCGGAGATGCATCGATGCCGAATTCGTCACGCCATCGGCCCTCTTACCCTTGTCGACCGAGGGCTGAACGGGGGCTCAGACGCAAGAATGGCGTCCATGTATATCAATCATCAACAAGATCGACTTTTTTCCTCATCGTGTGATCCCACAAGAAAGGCTGGTCCTACTTCTTCCCTCCTCGCATCCCGTTCATCATGGGTAGAAGATCGAAGCTACCTCAAGTTTCAAGTTTCATTCATTTTGTCCAGAGCACTGACGTGCCATATGGCAGATTATTTGGATACCTCATTCTCGGAAAAGGTCACAGTCGCTTCACGAAGCTTCGACCGGGAGAATTCTTCCTCGAGATCGCGGCATGCCCCGTTGGGAACACTGATGAGATGATTCTCTTGGTATTTGGTTCTCGTGGCATTCGAAGCGAGGAATCCCGATCGAAGACTCGCAACCGCCCTCATGGTGGGCGAGAAATATTTTGAAAACAAGCGATGAGTGTTCTGAAGATAGGCATTGCAGAATTTGAACAGCTCCAGCGTGAGATGGAGATAGAAGAACGTAAATTCTCTTCGAATCCTCTTCAAGGATTATCTTCGGAATCCCGTGAAGAGCACTGTACCACAATCAACTTCAAACATGAAAGCCACGATCGAGCGTGTTCCGGCTGCGGACATCACCACCGAGTCAGACATTCTATCATCAATCGAGCGACGGCTCTGTGTCCAAGTTGGTGAGTATCTAAACCTCTTCCGAGATAATTTGTAAGGGCATAGGCATTGCGAAGGGAGATTCCGCTCAATGATCATCTCTAGAATAATTCCGATATTCCTCAGGCTTCCACAAGGACGACACGGTCGAGGACATCGAATACATGGTGGACAAGATCCTCAACATTCGATTCTTCGTCTCCGATCAGAAAAACTGTCGGAGGAACGCCGTGGAGGAGGGCTTGGAAATCCTTTGCGTCAGCGAACTGCAAGGTGAGAAAACTCTGCTTGGGTGAGTTGAAAAAAGGTGAATTCGTCATCAAAAGAGTGATCTTTGAGAAAGGATGTTGATCTCCAGGAAACAAGACCACATTCCCAAACGCCATGGACGAAGAGAAATCTGAGGCATTCTATCTCGAGTTCCTCGCCACTCTCCGACACAAATACAAGACAGTGAAAATAAGGGACCGCGGTCTCAGTGACCGCAAGGAGCTTCGCTCAGAGAGCGACGGCTGCGCGACCTCAACGGTGGATACCAGAGCTTGAAATATCCCCCATTCAGCTCGGATATGGAACTCGTCAGTGGAGGCTCCCACACTGTGTGAATCGCGGATGAAAAAAATAAAAGTGTGCCGAAACTAATCTCGAGTGTTTCTGTGAGTCTTTTGAATCATTTCGGTGGAACTTTGTCTCAAAAATTTGAGTCCACGGACTTCACCAAACGAGGAGCTCGTCCTGCTTCCTCGGGAGCAAGCGTATGTTTGTTTAGAAGAATGAAAGACGAGACTGGCTCGTCATTTCCAGTTCAAAAATCAATAACAAAATGAAGAAATGCGAAGATTGAATCTCAAATTTCTAAATTCTGCGTTTCCAGATTTGGTGTCTTGTGCACTAATAGAGCACAAAGAACTGATGATGAGAATCATATCAGATCTAATTTGAGACAAACACAAGCTAATCGATCTTTGAAGAAATTAATTCAAATCTCAAAGTCTGATCTGTTTACGTCAAGTCCGCATGTCTCAGAGAGTTCCTCCTTGCACTCGCGGCGGTCGTGCGGCAGCCTTAGGCTCCTAAGGAATGACGTGCTCGGTGGGGCTCGATGGCGGACCATCCGCCTCGTTGCCTTCTTGATTCTTCTGAAGAACTCCATCACATCGTCGTCTTTCCACGCGAACCTTTCCAGCTCAGGTTCAGTGAGACCGGCGGACCTTCCATCTCAGGTTTTTTCCTTTCTCGCGAAACATTTGGAAGAAGAATGGGCCCGTTCGTTACCTGAGTTGTCCGTCGTGGAAACACCGCCGCCACGCACTTTGTAGGAGCCTGGTGATTACCCCTAGGTTTATCTATTCCGTAGGAAGCTCGTCTGCAGTATCTATATCCATCCATACAAATAAAAATCAAAAGTCTGTTTGTTTGTTCGCGATAGATTCCCGAACTAAGAGTCCGATCGAGCTCGATCGCCTCGTGGCCAACGAGGTCATCTCCCCGGTATCGCATTCAGACTTTGCGGCACCCATCACGGTGGTCGAGAAGGAGACCGGAGACAAATGTCTATCTGTGCGCGGATAACAGCACCGGGTTGAATTAAATCGACAGAGACCGCCACCATCGGCTTTTTACGGCTGGAAACGTCTACGCCGAGCTAAATGGCGGAGTCGATTCCTCAACATCAGACTTGGCTGAAGCCTTTCTACAAATCGAAGTCTCCGAAGGATGCCGCAAAACGCTCTCCATCAGAACTCCGAAAGGGCTGTTCCAGTACAATGGTCTGCCCTCCAGGGTGAAGACGGCTCCAGCGAGGTTTCAGCAAATCATCGACACCATGATAGCAGCTCCCCAACAAGCGGTTGACATCGTCCGTTATCGTGGATTCCCATGAAGCGCACAACGATTCACTACATCTGCTCTTCGAGAAAGTTCATTAATGCGGATTACGAGTTCGGAAAGAGAAATGCTTCTTCCTGGGGACCGAGATAACATTCAACGGGCAGTTAATCACCAAAAACGGCAGGGAGCCGGGCCAGGACAAGATCTAGGCAATCGTCAAACTCGTCTGAAAGTCTTCATTTTCAGTTCCTTTCGCCTCTAGCCACATTTCGTGGTTTCTTTGGGTGGAATGACTTATGCTTGGAATCGCACTCCTCATTCGGATTGAAATTCTTCGAAACATGATGCTCCGTGAATGTTGTGTACAAAATAACCAGCTATATGTTATAAATAATGTATTATTATAATTGTATTATAATATATTATATTTGGATCAAGATCCATTGGGACAGGTCTTCGCAATAAACAAACTTGAAATGTACAATGTATGGCTTGTTCGATTGCGATCGCAAACATTGAATCTCGTTCTTCGCTCGACGAGGGAAGTTCTCGTAACTGAGTTCGACTGTAATTACTGCGTTTCGTCTGAATGAATGAAGCCGATCTCAAGCTACCCCACGGATTTGCACGATTTCGATCATCGCTCTAAACCGCCAAACTAGCGGGCGCATTTTTAGGGATATCGGGTATTAGGGCTACTGGGTTTAGGGATGCCGAGGGTCGGTGCTGTGAGCATGCATTTTTCGCGGAATCGGGTTTTAGGGCTACTGGGTTTTAGGGCAACCGGGTGCACACCACCCCACGATCAGGGTGCGCTCATTAGTTGAAGGCAATGCAATCGACCTGCAGCCGCAAGACCGCACATTTTCGTGAGGCTGAAAACGGAGCTACTCTGCGAAAGTGGCCGGACCACCTCGAAATCACGTTTAGATAACCCTAAACAAGAAAACCATGACCAGAATCACGGAAGAAGAGCACTGCTCTCGATGCAACCATATTTTTCCTGTTTCGCTCACATTCATATTAGGATGGAAACCCAAGAAGAATCTCATCTCCTTCTTGGATTCTTCATAATTCTCTTCTGGATGATTTCTGCGGAGATTCATCGCGCTCTGTCCGTAAACAATGCGTTCATTCAAAATTGGTAGCGAATAAAATCGCACAATAACATCCATGTATCAATCATCAAGAACGACGCACGATCCCACGAGAAAGGCTGCTTCGTCTACTTCGTCCCACCTCGCATCCGGCTCATTTGGGGTGGAAGATCGAATAACCAACCTTATTCTCGGAAAATGTTACGATCGCCCCGCAATGCTTCAACCACGAGGATTCCTCCATGAGATCGCAGCATGCCCCGTTGAGAACACTGAGATGATTCTCTTGGTATTTGGTTCTCGTGGCATTCGAAGCGAGGAATCCCGATCGAAGACTCGCAACCGCCCTCATGGTGGGCGAGGAGTCTTTTGAAGACAGGAGAGGAGTCTTTTGGAGATGGGCGAGGAGTTTCTTGAGCAGAGGCATCGCAGGATTTAAACAGCTTCAGGAAGCTACGGAGTCAGAAGAACGCAAATTCTCTTCGAAGACTCATCAAGGGTTAGGATTCTGACTCCAGTGAAGACCAGTAAACCACGATCAACCTCAAACATGAAAGCCACGATCGAACGTGTTTCAGCTGCGGACATCACCACCGAGTCGTACATTCTATCATCTATCGAGCGAGGGCTTTGTGTCCAAGTTGGTGAGTATCTGAACCTTGACCGAAATGATTTGTAAAGGCTTCACGGAAGAAGATTCCCCTCCGTGATCATCTCTGGAATAATTCCGGTTCTTCTCAGGTTTTCACAAGGACGACACAATCGAGGACATCGAATATATGGTGGACAAGATCCTCAACATCCGATTCTTCCTCTCCGATCAGAAGAACTGTCGGAGGAACGTCGTCGAGGAGGGATTAGAAATCCTATGCGTCATTGAACCGAGTTTCTTCGCTGTAGTTCGAGGTAAGAAAACTTTTCTCGAGTGAATTGAACAAAGGCGTATTCGTTGTCGGAAAACTGATACTTAAGAAAAGGATATTATTCTCCAGGAAACAAAACCACCTTTCCAAACGCAATGGATGAAGAGAAATCTGAGGCGTTTTACCTGGAGTTCCTCGCAACCCTTCGACATAGATACAGGAGTGAGAAAATAAGAGACTGCGGTCTCAGTGATCGGAAGGAACTTCGCTCGGAGAGCGACGGCTGCTCGACCTCGACTGTGGATACCCGAGCTTGAAGTATCTTCCATCCAGTTCGGATATCACGCTAAGCGATGTCAACGGAACGAGAGAGCTCCTCCTGTTCCTTCGGATGCTTGCGTAGGGTTGACGAGAAGAATAAAAGCCGAGACTGGCTCGTCTGAAGCGATATGGCCGCGGAACCGTAAACAACTCATTGTTCAGTGTTATGATCAATAACGAAATGAAGAAGTTCGAAAATAAATCCATTATCTCGATGACTTGATTGTATCTCAGATTTCATCATTCCGGTTCACGACGTCTGATCCCGATGGTTTCACCCTCATGTCATCCCATCCTGTACATTGCGAGAACGATACCAGAGTGTCTTCGAAAGATTTCACATGAAAACCGTGAAATTTTCCTCCAATATCGGTTCTTCCGCTCTGGTCGAAACGCACGTCTCAAGATTTTCCGATTGCCGCAGCCTCTCAAGCGCTTCCGTGGCTCATCATCGCTGCCGATCCCTATCCCTATCCCTACCCCAATACAAACGGCTTGATGTGTGCGTCTGTACCATTGAGTTCTACGGGAAGTGTCCGAATGAAAGGTCCGATCCGCTTAAAATCTCGCCCATTCCATCATCAGCTGCTTCGTAGTTTCTGACGCGAGTTTCGTCCACCAACTCGGACCCACCACGTTACGTGACGCCTGAAACTACGGAGCTATGATGTCATCAATGCTACAAACGTTTCCATACCTGTTCGAAACCATCATACGCGGTCCGTCGCCTGAATTCATGACCCCCTCGAAAGAATTCAACGCCACATTGCACCACAAACCACTTCAAATTCGATTCCATCAACAGCTCATATAACCCCCCTCGGATGACTTTCTCTAGATGTAATTGACAACGACGTTCTCGTATTCTCGAGTCAAGTTCACTCACGGAGTTTTCGTCGTTTAAATCAATGACGTGGACCTCCGAGTTGAACTCATCAGCGAACATTTCGGAACATCCCTAACCTGTTCTCATCCATCCTATTCCATGTGATTACATTTTGTCTGGGCTGGAACGAGCTGTTTGCAGCTTTAAGAAGACCACCTAAACCTATAAAAGCCAACGTGCGTCTGTCTGTCTGTATGTTCTTTATGATCTCCGCGATGCGGTCACGGTGACCTCCTGTTTCCCCGAAACCGCTTCCCCGAAACCATTTCCCCGAAACCTTTCCCCCGAAACCGATTCCCCGAGACCGTTTCCCCGGTTTCGGGGAAACGGATAGCAACGAAATTTGGTCACGAGTTGAGAAGGTTTAGAGGTTTCTGATAGGACACGTGTCACGTCTACCGCATGCGGCTACTGTCTATGAGACCGAAAATTCGTCCGATTTTGGCGGACATCGTTGTCGCGTCTTTCCAATACATATCTTGGGTTCGACAACGGAGTTCAAGGGAGGCGAGGACTCCACGCGCGAAGTGAGACGAAACCAAACGGGAAAGGAAGTTTGGGGTGCTTCGCCTGAAGATTATGCTTCCAAAGCGGAAAAGTGTCGGCAGCACTGCTCGGATTGCCAGAAAAGCCAAAGTTCGGCGGGCTGCAGAGAGTGATAAGCAGAGGGAACAGAGGTTGAGAGCGAATCGAGAGCGGTGTGCTGCGAATCGGGCTGTAGAGACGCCAGAACAGCGAGAATAATGACGGAAGCTTGACCGAGAATGGCGACGTCGAGCGCGTTTGGCAGAAACGTGGGAAGTAAGACAAGTGAGATTGAATGACAACCGAGAAAGACATGAAACGCAACGAGTCGAACGGAAGCACTGCGGTGGCTGGACTCGTGTAAAAACACGAGCAAAAGTTTCCAGCAAAGTAGTCATCGAGTCGAAAAATTTTTGGGGGGCCAAGACAAAAACTAACTTTTTTTCGCAAACTGCGATCAAAAATTTACCAGTCCGAAAGTGATCAGTACAAGTCCTCATAAAACCACAACACAGTAGCAAGTTGGTCCCATATCGAAAACAACGAAATTCGACATCGCTCAAAATCCTGGCTACGCCACTGCATCGGTGTTCTGGATGCTTTGGAGGGGAATCCTGTTGGCCTACTGAATTTACGAATTTGGGACTCCAAGGGGAAACAGAGGCTCTCCCGTCCGTTCATCACTGTGTGTCATCGTTATATTTGTTGTAACCTGGCCGTCTGAACGTCTCTTAGACGTCCTTCTGTCGTTCTATTCCGGGTCAGCCGGGTCTTTGGATCATCGAATAATCAAGTGGTAAACAGTGTCTGCCCAAGTCCATACAATAAATCCTCTCTTTCCTCCTCGACCACCGCCTCAGATTCCTTCTCTTTTCCTGGATTCTCCTTCGAGTCTTTCTTCAATTGGGACACCTGACCTCATCGCAGCGAAGCGCGACTGGGCGAGCTAGTTTACCGATAAAATGGAACGCAGTCCTACAGCCATGGGCATAAACAACTCCGAAACACCCGAGAGGGAGAATGGGGCTTACGCCGGCCGCAGGCTGCCTGGTATTTCAATATTTGGATCTGTTTCGTGAATAGAAAGTGGAACAAACAAGCTTCAATCTCCTGCTCAGCGACCACCGCAGATATTCGGGTATCGGGGACCAACTTCATACAACCAGACGGGAGCTGACCTAGCTACGAAAAGGTCTTCCTAGTTCTTGATGGAAACGACGAGAATAGTTTCCTGGGGTTTCGAATATCGCTGAGCCGCTGGAACCCAACGTTTTGAAGTCTTTCTGCTGACCCACTAGCTCTTCTGGGAGGTTGCTGGGGAGGAATTTTCAAGAAAAGCTGTATCGTTCCCCATCGAACTTGTAGAATGTCTTCTCACTCCGGTGACCATTACAACGTCGGAGTCGTTGTCTCGAGTTGCCTCCCAGACGCCACGTCAGGGGTCCGATCGTCATGATACAGGAAATTCATCCACTTCGGCTAACCTAGAAAACGGAGAAGAAACAAAAACATAGTAAATCAACGGATGAGAGACCACTGCGATTTTTCTAGCGTGTTGCCTCTCGCTCGTCTTTGACTCTCATGGTTTCATGGTTGATCTGGACCTGATTCTATATTTATACACATCAACCTTTCGCCTCAGGCGCGAGCAAGCTCAGCGGATCCGGTGTTTTCACGTTCCCGTATCCCTAAGAATCCAGGAAAGAGAGGTCGCATAGGTTTGCGGAGATCTCCCTCAACGAGGCCGAGCTCAGCTGACGAATGACTTCCGAAGGCACATCCATGGTTCGCGCTCGTGATGCTCGCGTTGTTAGAATGTAATTCCTGGGTTCTGAAACTGCTCGGGATTTTTTCTCATTCTCAAACGTTGGCGACAGCTGAAATTTCTCGTTCGTTTTGATAAACCGCTGCCCCAGACGCTTCCGGAGGACTCTGAGGGGAATCGCCTTCGCCCGTCGGATAAAGCTTCGGCTCCTGTTGCCGAACTCTCTCAATAAATATAATAACTCATTTACTGTCTTCAGAAGAGACAGAGGAGCCCGGGGTGGTGGGGTTCTCCTCCTAGTGAGAAGAGGGCTGCTTGCCACCCGATTCCCCATTGAGAATGTTGAGTCTGAAATCCTGTGCGTTGATGTTACCATCAGCAATCTCTGTACTCGTGTGATTGTCACCTATTTACCTGGAACCGGTGGTCCTGCGGCAGACCTCAATTCTATGTTATCTGCAACCAAAGTTCTGGAACTATTGCTCAATACTGATCACCCTGTACTCATCTTTGGTGATTTCAACTGTCCCAAAATTGACTGGTCGGCCGGAACTTGTTTGCCTGGGAGTCAGCCCCAGGAGCAGGTACTCCTTAACTTCGCTATTCTTAATGGCCTCTCTCAGAGGGTGACGGCTGTCACTCGCCCGTCAAGCTCAACAATACTGGACTTGGTATTCTGCACGGATCACCTCCTGCATGATCATGACGTTGCTGTCGTTGCAAACCCTGTTCTCTCTGATCATCTGGCGATCCGTGTAGAGATACACGGGACCGCCGCTACGGGCACCTCTAGAGTGAAGCGCTCTGATTCGTATGACTTCCCTAACTCTGACTTTGAGTCGATCGAGATGTCTCTGCTGGCAACCAACTGGGAGCGGTTTTGGCGGGAAAACGCCTTCAAGTTCAGCAAGATAGAGGGATACACAAGCAGGACATGTTAGTGCGCTATGAACAGGCACTTCAAAACGTCCGATAAACGGGAAACTCAGGCGA
>JAJSRV010000235.1:8692-21115 GCA_021527715.1 Neoseiulus cucumeris
TACATACAAAATTGATGGAAGGGTCAAGATCAAAAGACTTTCACGGAAACCTCTCACTGAGAAAAACTGCCCATCCATCTGATTTATGTAGAAAAATGTTAATTTCTTAAGGATTTGATACTACGACGAGCTCTCGTGGAACCTCGAGTACCCTGACGACATTTCTTGTTCTTCGAGCTATAACGCGATCGACGGTGCTTGGGTGAGGAAAGAACTATGGGCGTATTGGAGGAGAACTCTTTCTCCTTGATGAGCGATAGACTCTTGGACTCTTTTACTAGGAAATTCCAAATCTCCTCCTCAAGATGGAGCGCTACAGAATTCTCGCCCGGGGCGTCATCCGCTCAAGGGCCGGCCCTGCTCTGCAGAGCCCGTCACCTCCGCGGTCCTCTCACCTGCGGTGGCGGGTTGTGGATCGGCGCTGCCGCTACGCGGTCGCCTAAAGCGTCAATACGTCAATACGTATTGCGCCAATACGTTTCGTCAATACGATGCAGCGAATTCCATTGACCGCACGGAACACTCCGGAAACGACAGTGCAGCTCCACCGAGAGGGTTATAACGTGCTACCGGTCAGACTACCACAGGTCCTCGCAGTCTTGCGTCCGACCAGTGTGCCGGCAGAGAGAGCATTCAGCAAGGCTCGTCGGGCACGGCTGTACTGCCAGGAAAGACAGACCGATGAGCGGTTTTCAAACTACCTAATGCTCAAAAATTATTACCAGAAGAACAAGCCATGGGTCGGCTTCCTAGCGCAATATACTGCAACGCAGACTGAGTAGATGCGTATCCATAATTTCTCTTGTGTTCTCTCTTTCTTCGAGATAGAATGGGATTCTCGTTTAGGTGGGATTGCAAACGATCGGTCCACTCATTCGCTTCTTCATTTTTGCATGTTCGATCACATGAACAAGTTCTCGTGGTCTGACTGACGCCGCACATGGTCTCGCAAGAAACGCAGATATGCAGAAAATGAATCCAATGGTACGAAACTCCTCAAAACGACAGAAAGCGCCACCATGGTACAGAAAGCTGAATCACCGTACCCCTTACTACGGAAAATGATGTCTCATTGAAGTCTTGGTGACCGACTCTGCGTCCAAAATATCCCTTGGTTTCAATCCCTCGCAGCGGAGAGAGAGTTTTCAAAAATCGGATCAATATTAACCGAGTTAGCGTCTCTTGAAGTTTGTGCCAGAAAGTACTCGGTGGCGGTTCACTATGGCGAGTTCATCTCTGTTTGCTCGGTTCATCACCCCTGTGCATACGAGAGGATCTTGCCGAAAGCTACTACCCAGTAACGCAGGCAGTGGTTTCTTGTCTTGTGTTCGAGAAGATTCTTGCCGCTCATCTCATGGAGTACCTCAGCCTGAATTGTCACCTTGATCCTCATCAGCATGGCTTTGTCCCGTGAAAATCTACAACCACACAACTATGTACTCTACATGACACAAGACTTCGCTAACGACGATATCCCATTCCACGTCATTTACTTTGATCTCAAGGCGGCTTTCAATAACGTTGGCCATAGCTTGTTACTTGACAAGATGATGCACCTGAGACGATGGCATGGCCGCGCGCATACTTCCGCCGGAGCTCCTTCAGAGTTCGAGTGGATGGAGAACTCTCCTCCCCCAGAATGTTTCCATGACCCAGAAAACTTGATGTTCGCTGAATGGGAAAAAAAGTTCTAGAATCCGCAAACTACAGCCACTAGATGCACATTGAAGGAAACGAGGCTCGTGAGACTATAACAGCAAAGATGCCAGCTTTTGAGAGTGGAGACTCCTCTAGAGTTAACGGAGAGCGGAGCTCATTGTCGCGCAAGATTCCATCTCTCGAAAGCTCGGACTGTTTTGATATCAAATCAGAAATGAGATAGACTTTTTCAATACATGAGGCGCATATCGAGTTCGAAGCGAGCAATGGAATCTCACGGCTCCAAGTAATCTGACACCACAAAACGAGTCGAGCAAGACATTGAGATGGCTAAAGACTTCAGAGTTACTCAACTTTCATGGATATTCTCACGGCACATTCATATCAGCAGAGAATCTCATGATCCAGTGAAGAGCAGAACTCTTGCGACATTGCGGCCGAAGTTTTCATGCCGACGAGTCATTGCTGTGANGGAAAATGATCTCAGTAATCTTGCGAATATTGGAGTCCACCAAGTACAGCCCGCTCGGGCATCACTACATAGTTGACTATTTTCTTCGAACGGAATTTCAACATCGCGGCAGCCCTCACTGCCATCTTTTGATATGGTTGAATCGAGTCCCTCAAGAAACTTTATCAGAAGATATGCCACTGACAAAAGCTCTGATCAACAATTTATGTTCAGTTGATGTAAAGGCCCTCGAAGATCAAAAATACGCGGCACTGCAGATCCACAAGCACACATTCACCTGCTTTAAGAACAACAAGAACTCTCCGCAAACAACTACATGCCGTTTCAACATCCCGTTTTGGCCGTGCCGTGAAACACACATTTTATTACCAATGGCCAAAGACGATAGTCGTAGGAGCTCGTTCGCAAAAAAAAGCAAAACCATGAAAATTTCCCTAGAAGAACGCTCATTCGCGAGTGTCGATGATTTTCTCGCTGTATGGGACATCGACTATGAAACGTATCTAAACAACATTCGCGCTTCGCAGAAACGACCCACGGTCCTCTTTAAACGAGAAATGTCAGATATTTGGACTAATACGTTTCATCCATGGATCGCCAACACCATAAAAGCCAATATGGATTTACAATTCATTATTGACGTATACAGTTGTGCCTCCTATGTTGTCGAATATGTCAACAAAACTAATCGCGGCATGTCGAACCTCCAGCAGCAATTGGGAGAATTACAGAATGAATACCCCGATCAAGATTACACCGAATTATTGAAACGAATCAGTCTACGCATGCTGGACGCTGTGGAAATGACATCACAGGAGGCAGCATGGTACTTATTGAGGCAACCCATGTCAAAAGCTTCCAGGGAAAACATCTTCGTTGTAACGAACGTTCCGAATGAACGCAGGAAACGACAAAAAACCCGAGAACAAATGGACAACGAGGCACTGCCCTTAACATCGACCAACGTATGGACGACGAACATAATTGAAAAATATGAAAACCGCCCACGAGCTTTAGCAATGATGTGTTTGGCAGATTTCGCTGCGACCATGACAGCGGTAAAAGGAAAACGAGACGCTGACGGCTACCAAATTTATTGGAAGCGTGACGTCAGCCGAATTCTGGGTTGGACCCAATATGACGCCGCCGACCAAGTCGATTTCAAACGAACGATGGTACTCATGTTTTATCCATTCTTCAACGAGCAACTGGAGCTTCTCGACAATGACAAATTCCTGGACATCTACAAAGAACACGAACATCAACTCCATCAACGACGAGCACAATATGAAAAATACATGGATTTTGAACACATTATCGCAGAAAACCATGACCTGTGGGACAAAATGGCAGAAGACGAGGAAAACGAGTCACAAACACTCACTGCGGAGCATTCCACGTACGACGGTATCGATCTTTATGCACCGCAAAACGATGATATCAGACATATTGAAATACCGCAAACACTGACGGCGGTAGTGAAAAAACGAACCAACGTTATGTCCTCCGTCGACTATTGCCATCAAATGCGACAAACAAACTTCGAACAACGAGCTCTGATCAAGCATTGCATAGCTCGGATTAATGATGCCACCCTGCCACCAATACAAGTGTTTTTCACCGGTCCCGCCGGTAGCGGAAAAACTTTCACTCTAAAACTTGTAATGGAAACTTATAATCGCTTTGCCCAAGCCCATGACAACCAAAGAAATGTTTATATTGCGTCAGCCTCTACCGGAAAGGCTGCTGTCGCAATAGGCGGTACAACAGTCCACACTGCTTTCAATATTTCTACAATGCAACGTAGAACGGGATTATCTTTCGAGATGCTGCAAGCGTATCGTAACGCTTTCGCCAACATTCGCATGATTATCATAGATGAATGTAGCATGATCAGTTCTGGCGTATTTCACACGATTAACGAGCGACTGAAGCAGATAACCCACGAACATGAACTTCCGTTTGGAGGTATGGACATCATGCTCTGTGGTGATCTCCGTCAACTCCCCCCTGTACGTGCCGGTGCAATCTATGAACCCGTCAAACGAGGATTTCATCGTTCTGAATTATGGCAGTCGCTAGCTTATTATCCCCTTGAAAAGGTGCGCATAA
Source organism: Neoseiulus cucumeris (assembly GCA_021527715.1). Taxonomy (NCBI): domain Eukaryota; kingdom Metazoa; phylum Arthropoda; class Arachnida; order Mesostigmata; family Phytoseiidae; genus Neoseiulus; species Neoseiulus cucumeris. Next base: position 12,936 of record JAJSRV010000235.1, read on the forward strand.
ACTCGTAAAACCCCGTTCAAAAATACAGTGCATGTCTACCGCAAAAACTTGCCACTACTGCTTCCCTCACGAAAAATTCTGTTTTCCAGGTGATGAGACAAAGTGATGCCACTTTCTCTAACTTGCTGACGAAAATTGGAAATGGCGATCCACTCAATGCTGAAGAACAAGCTCTAATCGAATCGCGCTTTCGATCGGAAAAATGGTGCAACGAAAACGTCAAAGATGGGATACGACTCTATCACAAAAATATCGATGTAGACAGTTACAATAGAGCTGTCGTTAAACCAGAGCAACGCTCTATCGCCATCGACGTCTATAGCGGTTATCGCGATCAAGAGCAATTAAGAAGTGCACGCAACAAAGTTCACAAGCTGACAACTGCGGAAACTGCCAATATGCCTTATGAACTGCCACTAACTCTCAACCAACCATACATGATAACAACGAATCTCGATGTAGAAGATGGCTTAGTTAATGGTGCTATCGGAGTATTGAAATTCATCGAGTTCGAAGAATTAATTCTAGATCCGAGCGCCGAAAATGCAAATTGCGAAAACCCCAGTCAGACCTCCGTCACTTGTTTATGGTTACAATTCACCGATAACACGCGAATTGGACAACTGACTCGTTGCAAATGCAGACCTAAGGTACTCGCAAGTCAAGATTTAAACATTTCTTGGACACCGATTTTAAAGAAGAAAGCCACATTTTCGGTGTCTAAATTGATTAAATGTAGACGCTCCAATTTTCCTCTTACTCTAGCATGCGCTATGACTACACACAAGTCTCAAGGAGCGACTTTCGACAGAATTGTTTTCAATTATAATAGAGGAATGCAACAACAATTGGTTTATGTAGCGTTGTCGAGAGTAAAATCTCTAGATGGCTTATTCTTAACAAATCCCGTGGAGAATTTCACATTCTACCATGCCAACCCTGCGCCATCTCCGAGCTTAACACTATTAAAAACGGAACTCAAACGCCTGGAAAACTACAAATTCAAAACCATCGATCACTGTGCTCTCGATCGCTTGGAAAAAATGAGAGTTGTCGTGATGAATTTTAATGTTCAGAGTTTAGTCGCTCATGCGCCGGATTTATTAACTGATCGCGTTCTTATGAAAGCAGATGTGCTATGTTTAACAGAAACGTGGATGCCAAATGAACAACCAATCGAGCTCCCAGGGTACCGTTTGCTTGTACACAACAAACGATCCAACAGAACAGGCGGAGTAGCAATTTACGAAAGCCAGAAACTGACATCCACCCCTGAAATATTGCCCCGGATGCCAACTTCAGCTTCAGATCCAGGGGATGTATGTGCAGCCGATGTCATGATTAACGGTCAGCGAACAAGAATTATCACTGTGTATTTCAATCCTAATACGCCGATCCAAGAAATTGAGAATTGCCTCACCGAACATGTAAACCATCTAGCGTCAACAGCAGAAAACAACGAGGTCCTGCCAACCATCGTTTGCGGTGATTTTAACTACAACATGAAAATCGAATCAAACAAGACAAGACTAGAAACTTTCATGAAAAATTTCAAATTGAACCTGATAACTGAAACTTCAGAAACGACCACCACCAATCAATCCTGTATCGATCTTATGTTTACGAGACAGCTCGACAGCGCTGGCTGTCTCAATCATGTCAGTTATTTTAGCTATCATAAACCTGTTTTCCTTCTGATACCTTAAAAACTCCTCCGAGTCTTCATTTCTGACGTAAGATGAGGGTTCGAAATATAGTTTACTCAACGAAACTGCTGAATCTATAAGCTATTTAGGTACGCAAGAAACCGGCGATGCCTTCGAGCCTCCTGCGGGGGTCCATAGGCTGGGACACAAAACTGTGTTAGCAGTAAGAGTTCGGTGCGGCGGTTTCCCGCAGTGCTGTTCAAACGTGCGTTAAATCGGGTTCAAATAAGAATTCCAATGCTCGACATGATGACATCATGACGTCGGAGAAGCCAACAACTCGTTGGGGACGCGTAGAATTGGCCGAATCAGTCCTTGAAGGTTGCAGCGACGCTCGTGACCAACTGCGTTCCATAGCCTTGCAAGTGCCGCTCGACATTCGTCTGCAGTTCCTCAACCGCAGGCTTGTCCCTCCGGCTTGTCCCTTACGACTCCACAGAATTTTAGGAGTAACGAATGCGTACTTTCGAAGAACACTCCGAAAAATTTCGCTGGCACAGACGCACATTTGCTTTTATAGGTTTAGAGAAGATAGAAGTGCAACACACACAATACTATAATGCACTATTCGATAGCTACAGATCCGAACTAAACTCCCATGTTGGCAGAGACAATGTTCCAACGTCGTGCTCCTCGATCGCATAAAAACTCAAAACATGGTTTTATTGGTCAGTAGGGCCCTAATTGCTACGGATTGAAACACTTCAAAAGAGCGGAAACCCACTACACCCCGGAGTCGGTTACTGCCCGTTTCCCCGAATCCGTTTCCCCGAATTCGTTTTTCCAAACCCGTTTCCCCAACCCCGTTTCCCCGAACCCGTTTCCCCAAACCCGTTTACCCAAACCTGTTTACCCGAACCCGTTTCTTCGAACCCGTTCACCCGAACCCACTTCCCTGATATCGTTTCCCCAACCGAGACCTTCTCCTAATTTGAAGGCCTCCGAGTGGACGAAGCCTTTGCAGAGCGCAGAGTCCAAATACAGTGACGATGGAGTTAACGAAACGAATCTCGAGAGTATTCTCTCGAATAAATCTCACGAGGAGTCACTACAATCTGACTCTAACGGATGGCTAATTCTCACCGCAAAACCTTGTTTAGCACGCTGATTTCTCGATTTAACATAGCACGGGTTCTAACCTTAGAAGCTCAATGCGCAACAACGCCGCATTTGCCTGAAAAAACCCTTAAAGGAATTTATTTTCCATCGAGAACTACTCATTTGCCAAGTTCTATCGGAATCCGTTAGAGTCCTAGTCTAATGTCTCATTGTTAGACGCAAATTAAACCACAGCGATCGAACTGAAGATTTTCCATCTCTGGCGGATTCATCTCAGTCCTCAGGTACTCCGCAGATTTGATTATGTCGTCAAATCTCATACCAGCGGCTCTGTCTTCTTTTTGATTTGGGCCAGTGCTTATGGTCAACGTCAGACGGTACTTTCGTGCCATTAAATGATCTCATGGTCATTCATGGATCGCAGGCTTTTCCTCGGTGGTGTAATGGTGGAAACGTCGAGTATAACTTCAATTCGCTGAGCAACCCATTTGGTGGTTCACAAAAACGAATTCCGTCGTATGGAGTTCCGTCGTTTAGTGTGTTGACATGAGCACGCTGTGAAAAGCGCTGCGAGGAAAACCTTAAAAACAGCAGTATTACGGACAAACTGTACTATCCTGATGTGTAGAAGTTAAACCCGTCGAGAAAGGAATCGAAAAGGGCAATGGAAGATGTGATAAGACAACTCTGTGACGAGATGAAAGAATTGAAGAATCAAGTGATGAGCGCCCGTGAGGAATCAAAAAGGAGCAAGGATGACCTAATCATTGAGATCCAAGCGGTCAGAAAACTGGTCGCAGTTATCCCGGAACTACAGGGAAAGATCAAGACGCTCGAAGATGACAACAAGATATTGAAAACAGAACTTGAGCAACTTAAGATGAATGTAAACAACCAAGAGCAAGCCACGAAAAACCGAAACCTCATCTTCTACGGGCTAACTGGAAGAGGAGGTGAACCCAGAGAGGAGACAGCGCGAATGATAACCCAAGTCCTATCGAAATGCGGCTACAACAGGAGGTTGATTCTGGCTCACCGACTAAGTCTGAAGGAGAATTCACCGATCCTAGCGCAGTTCGAAACCAAGCAAGACGCCCAAGAAGCTTTCCGAAAAATACGCGCGCAACCGAATACGTCGCTGACCTTTTTCGGCCTGGATGGAAATGACAATGTCGGAGTGCGTTTCCATCTGAGTGGATACCTGAATGAGCTCCTGTTAAGTTGGTCTTTGAAGTTCCCGCCGGAAACGATGATGAAATGATCCTGAAAGTAACCGCGCTTCCAGCGAAATAAAAGAACGACAATATATGTCCAGTTCCTATGCACGAGGTCCACGTCTTTTCCTTTGCATCGTAGACAGTCTCCGAAAGTTCAGCTCAGAATCTAACAACTGGCGACGAGGGGAGAAATTTCGAACTCTGTTTTCAACGGACTGTTCTACGGGATATTCCATCAAGTGCGTGAAATATCCGAGTTTCGTGTCAGAACGTACTAAGCCTACCTCTGTTCAGAATGGCAAACGTATTCCAAGTCTTCCCTGCGTTCAAACCGGAAGAAGAATCGTGGCCAGCGTGGACATCTCGACTGGAGAGTCATCTCGTTCTGCAGAAATGCACCGATCCATCCGAGCGAGTTTGTGCTATCATTGCATATATGGGTCATGCGGCGTACAAAAAGCTCCATGACAAGCTACACCCGGAAAAGAAACCCAAAGATCTCACGTACGACGAGATCGTGACTACTCTGACGAACATCTTTGAGCCTCAGAAAAACATTTTCTCATCGAGGATTGCGTTCCGGAAGCTGATTCAGACCTCAGGTGAAAAACTCTGCGAGTACGAGGCGCGTCTGCGCAAAGGTTGTACAGACTGTGCTTGGGCGGACACTGAGTTGCAATTCAACCTGATTGAGCAATTCATGGTTGGCCTGGAGGAAAGAGGACTCAAACAGGCGGTCCTAATGAAGAGTGCGAAGCTGAGAAAGCTCGATGAGGTCATCGAGTTCGCGAGGACCGTGATGCTGGCAAGATCAACCGCGTCATCAGATGCTGCGTCATCGTCAACTGCGGGTGTGAATTTCGTGAGGGATCGGCCGAAGCAGAAGAAATTTCAACAGCGTTCATCCGATAAGTCGAAAAGCAAAGGTCCAGTTTGCTACCGATGTGGCGACAAGAGTCATTTGGCACCCAGCTGCTCTCATAAGAACGTGAAGTGTAGTAACTGTGGCAAGGTTGGACATCTCAGGAAAGTGTGTCGAGGTTCTCAGCAGCAGAACTTCTTGGGAGAGCTTCCGTTTCATTATGTGCAAGGAGATGATGCCATGTATGTTACAGTGACCATCGAAGGAAAACCCGTTAAGATGGAAGTCGACAGTGGAAGTGGGATTTCCACAATGCCCTTGGTAAAGTTTCAAGAGAAGTTCCAGAATCTTGAGTTGTTCGAGACTGACATCAGACTGCGAAGTGCAACAGACGAAGTCTTTACGCCTCACTCTTACGCAGAGGTTGAGGTATGTCACAATGATACATCGAAAAAACTACGATTGTACTTGATTGACAAGGCAGGTTTTCCGACACTGTTGGGCAGAAGATGGTTGCGTGAGATGAATCTCGATATGAATCGGCTCATTCGGAGCAATATTCATCAGCTGAGTACTACAAAACCGCAAGCTGACTACAAAGCTCAGGCGATTCAGTTGCTACAGCGCTTCAAGAACCTGACGAAGGAAGGAATCGGCTGCATCCCGAACACGGAGGCGAAGCTTGAGCTCACGGTTGACAATCCCGAACCGGTTTACCTACGAGCAAGACCTGTCGCTCATTCTCTGATAGAAATGACGAATACCGAACTCGATCATCTGGAAAAGAATGGAGTCATTCAGAAACTGGACGTGAGTGATTGGTCGCATCCAGTAGTCATAGTTTCCCGCGCACAAGGAAAGAAGGTGCGTATCTGTGGTGATTTTAAAGTGGGCATCAACAAATACTTGAAGGTTGATGATCATCCATTGAAGAACATCAGGCATGCGCTCGACAATATCGGGAACGGCTTGAGGTTCTCTAAGCTTGATATTTCTTCGGCTTTCTTGCACATGCCGGTGAGACAGGCTGACAGGAAATACCTAGTGGTCAACACGCACAGAGGCCTATACCAATTCAACAGGATGTCGAACGGTCTCTCCAATGCGTCTGCGATATGGCAGAGGTTCATAGAAGGAATTCTGGCTGATGTCGATGGAGTGGAGTGTGTGATAGATGACATCATTGTCACAGCGTCCACTGACGAGGAACATCTCAAGCGATTGGAAGAGGTGTTTTCAAGGTTGGATCGACACGACATTCGACTCAACGGGGAGAAATGCGTTTTCTTTGAAGAATCAGTCACCTACTGCGGCTTCAAGTTAAGTCATCAGCAGATCTTCAAATGCGAAAACAAGTTGGATGCTATTCGCAAGGCACCAACTCCCAAGAATGTCAGTGAGGTGAAATCGTTCTTAGGAATGATTCAATTCTATGCTGCGTTCGCACCGAAACTCGCAGAGTTAGCGCACCCACTTTACGCGCTCCTCAAGGATGGTGTGAAGTTCGAGTGGTGTCAGGAAACGGAGAAAGCTTTCAAGAATATCAAGGATGAGCTGTGTTCATCAAATGTGCTTGTGCCGTTTGATCCGGAAAAGCCTTTGTTACTTGCTACCGATGCTAGTCCCTATGGCATCTCAGCTGTACTTTCTCATCGCTTTCCGGACGGCAGTGAACGTCCTATTGCCTACTTCTCGCGATCGCTGTCATCCACGGAGAAGAAGTATTCGCAAATCGACAAAGAGGCTCTGGGCATTCGCTGTGGAGTGGAAAGGTTCTTCTACTATTTGTTCGGGCGACGTTTCACGCTCATCACTGACTCCAAGCCGTTGGTCCAAATTTTCTCACCGACCAAAGCGCTCCCACCACTCTCAGCCACGAGAATGCAGCATTACTCGATATATCTGATGGGTTTCAACTTCGATATTGTTTACAGATCCACCCATGAGCATGGAAATGCAGATGCGTTATCCAGGTTGCCGATCAGCAGTGAACAGCTGTCGGAGATGAGTGCTACCGATGTCTTCATGCTGAAAACAATGGAAGATTCGCCTCTGAACCTGAGAGATATTGCCAGGGAAACAGAAAAATCAAAGGAGCTTCGACCACTTCTCAGCGTACTAAAAGGTTCATCTAGAAGCAACAAGACTTCGAAATATTTCGGCGTTGACTTGTGTGAATTCAGTTTGCAGGGGTCTGTCGTACTACGTGGACACAGGGTTGTTGTCCCGGAAACCTGCAGGCCTCAAGTCTTGGCTGAACTTCATGGCGGTCATTACGGCGTTCAGAAGATGAAAACGCTAGCGAGACAGCACGTCTGGTGGTCAAATCTCGACAAGGACATCCATGCGCTCGCGTTGCGCTGTGTTGCTTGTCTGACACATGCTAGGAATCCTCCGAAGCAAAGTCACAGTTGGGAGCCTACCACTCGATGTTTCCAACGAATCCATTTGGACTATGCAGGTCCACTCAGTGGGAAGTACATTCTGCTCTTGGTTGATGCGCATTCAAAGTGGTTGGAGGCATTTGTCACAAATGACAAGAAGAAGGATACGACGCTGAGACATCTTCGCGAAACAGTTGCAAGATTCGGACTGCCATCGGTTCTTGTCACCGATAATGACCCAACTTTTGTTTCACCGAAGATGAAGGAATTCTGTTCAAGGAATGGCATTCTTCCAAAGACCTCTCCCCCGTACTCGCCAAGTTCCAACGGTCAGGTTGAGCGTTACGTAGCCACGATGAAACAATCACTAAAGAAACTTTCTTTTGAAGGGGGAGATCTGCACGAAAACCTATCGAGATTCCTCTTCAGGCAGCACTTGGTTGTGAGTTCGACTGGGAAATCACCGGCGGCACATATGCTTGGCAGAGAGCTACGATCCCGACTCGATCTGCTAAAAGAAAATCCACCGACTTCAAATACCGACGACTTTCAAGACGGAGAACTCAGATTTCAAGAGGGTGAGATCGTTATGGCGAAAGATTACAGAGGCAGAAAAGTGACATGGACACGTGGTCGAGTCTCAAGGCTGTTGGGAAGAACGGTATGCATGGTCGAAATGGCAACTGGGTTCTGGAAACGACATTTCAATCAGCTGCGAAAATGTTCTCAAGATTGGCCAGATGAAGAGTTTCGAGCAACAGATGACTGCATCCTGTTGGAATCTGGTTTTTCCGACAATGAGGATGAAGAACATCTACAAGTCAGTGCTCAAGACGTAGACGAAGAAGAAGATGATTCAGAAGATGGTGAAGTTTTCCATGATGTGCAAAACCATGATCCTGATAGTGCGGAAGAGATCAGTCGACCGAATGATGAGGCAACGACGAACGAA
>JAJSRV010000236.1:0-20267 GCA_021527715.1 Neoseiulus cucumeris
TTTTTTTTTCGCTCGTTGCTTTGTCGGTCAATAAGTTTCGGTTCCGGAAGGCCTTGCGCTGGAACTGCAGGCGGCAATCAGCGTTCAACAGAAGTAACTTCGCTTCGATAGCCGCTGGAGGCCGAGGATCGAACGGTCGCCAGAAGTTCCGGAATTCTGTTCGACCAGTTGGCCAGTATTCCAAACTCCGGACATTCATGAAACCGAACAAACGGGAAACAAAAGAACCAAGCAGTTCATGTATCGTCCGAACAAGAACCGTAATATGTGTCATCGAGGAATGAGAAACATATTCGATAAGTGACCGTTAACTTTAACGGAACCGTTTAACGTACGCGAGCAGCTGTACTTTTCAACTTTGTGGCCGGCATTTGACGTAAGTTGGACAGCGAGCAACCTCTGGATATGGCACCGTGTAGAATCAGCCTGAAAGCTGTTCAGAATGTGACCATCTGCTCAGAGAGCACTAGACCGTGAATTGTCGGTCCCTACAGCAGAACGAGCGATCTTCTTCATTGGTGTCACGTCGTTAGCTGAGTGAGATATGATCAGAGTAGACAATGAGAAAGGTTCGAACCCGATCGCTAGACCACCGTTTGGGAAGGCGCGTCTCGTGACCATGATTGCCGCGCGCCGCTCGCAAGGCCGCCCATGCAAACCAGGAAATCCGATTGTTTGAAAAATGAGTTTTCGAATTGAAAACTGAACCGACGGAAAAGTTACCAACGCCGATAACTTGGCGCCTGTTAACTCGGTGCCGAAACCGTGATTGATAATAATGAAGTGATTCATCGATTAATCGACTGGGACGGTTTCGGGTTCGCTGTTGCCCGAGCGGGGACAATCACGACGACGAAAACGGGAGAGCGGGCAAGCGGTGGGAACGGAAAGATTCTGATTGGCCCAATGGTAGAATTCATTCGAACAGCTGCCGTGTGTGGAATCGGAAAGTTCGTGATGCGACCGGGCGACAAATGAGCATGGCAACAAGCTGCTGATAAATCCGAGGATTCGCTCGCGTTCGAGTAATTCACAGCAGCCCGTGTGGCTCCAGCTCCCAGTGGTTTGAAAAGAAAAAATCAAATCATTTCTCGTTGTTTTTTCGCGATTCTTTGAAGTTCAAAGCTGTCGCTGACATTTGCTCATTTGAGCGAACCTTCGAAATAGAGTTTTTTTTTTGTTGTTGTTGAATCAGAGAAAATTCGCGCACAGCAAATTTAGTTCATCCCCGATCCAAGCGCGAGTGGTTTCAAGAGAATGTTTCAAGGCGAAGCAAATAATCATCGATGAGAAAAACAAACGATTGTTCGACGAATCGAGGGCGTGCAAAACGAGTTCAAGGCGACCATATAACACGCATTCTTTGGCGATAGCAGCGGTGGCCTGTTTGTGTCCATTAGCAAACGCAGACTGAACATGATGAAGATCAACATCGAAGCCCCACGGCACCAGAGGCGCCATCTGTGGCGAAAAAGCGAACTACGCAAAGGAAAGGGTTGTGAGAATCCCAAACTATTTATAACTTTTCATTCTCTTGCCGGGTCACAGGTGAAACTCTATCCTGCTCTGGGTGCAAAGAGGGAATTTGAGCCCGCAGGCTCTTTAGAGAACAAGAACTCGATGAAGGAAATCAGATAGAGCTTCGGAACCTTCGGGAAATTCGTTGTTGGATGTCCGGGAACACCTCGCACTCTGTTCTTTTTGAATCGAAGCGCTTCCTGAACGGGAAAACGACTCGAGGGAAAATCGATCGAGTTCTGAAGGAAACCGCGAGATGAAAATGATCGAGAAAGGTTCATGAGGCGGGATTTTTTGGAATACCTTCGAATCGATGTTTGTTTCGCCGAGTCCAAGCGCCAAATCACAAATCAGTTCGACATCTTGGAACAAAACGAACTTCTGCTTCGACAGTTCCATGTTTGCCGCAGAATCCCTCATCTGAGGTCTGAACTCGCCGAGATCACCGTGAACAAATGTCAAACGTCACCTCACACTCGCACAGATTGCGTTCGCGATGTTTCTGTCGGGGGATCACCTGCGGCTCATCCGCATCACTCGTTGCTGGCGAGATCTGAGCTCTGGCTGGAGAGTTCTCTGTGTTTAGCGACAAGCCGCGCAGCTCAAGGGGCCGCCGCTTCGAGTAGGAAGGTGGGCACTGCTGGTGAACTGACCCTCCTTACAACTAGACACAACGAGTGTCAAGCAGTCCGACAGACTACCCACACGACGGTTGCAATACTCAACTCGGACGCGATGACGAATGGTTCCGAGAGACACAATTCCAAATCTTGGAATCATGAGACCGGAAAACCACGCGCTCGACGCTTTTTTTTTCGTCTCTGTTCGTAACCCATAACAAATTTATTGCCATCGACCATGGTTACTCGTTCGACGAATTTATAACAGCCGAGCGTTCCGGTGACATTTCAAACTTTTGAACTGATGGTAACATTCTTCGCCCATGAATTTCGATTTCTGTTCGGCTCTCTGTAGGAAGTTCGCGACAGAATCGGATAACTGGAGTTTACCAAGAAAAAAAACTCCTGAAGTTCTCGGTGCTTGTCAAAAGAATAAAAGAGAAAACCACCGTCCCACGCGTTTCAAACCAAAACTGAAAAAATCGAAGCGAGGCCACTTCAACAAATCCCGTTTAGTTCGCGTCGAACGTTCGATGTGGAAACGTTTCCAGAACGGATGAAATGGAAATTCTGAGCAACACGGATTCGTGTCTTCGGCGCGCGACTCTGTGCCCGTTGTCAAGTTTGACACTTCACGTGGACTGGGGAGCTTCTGCGGCAGGCGGAACAGAATCCGTCAACATCGTCCCAGATATTAATGATGACATGCAAACGATTAGAATGAAGCTTTGCCCAGCTAATCTTCCTGAGGCTTCCCAAATATTTGGGTAAATGGACCGAAAATAATCAATCGGGCAAAGGAGGCAGCGATAAAACACTTTTCCACTTCCTCTGCGCGAGAACGGAAACCGAAGACCGGCGAATTCCTTTCTTCTTTTCTTTTTTCAGTCAATTCAGAGACTTTCTTTCCAAATCACGAGAAAACAGTTCGACATTTCCTGTTGACGACATCGCGCTCGATTTGGATCAGTGTTCCGTGGATGAGTCTTCGGTAATCGAGTAATTGTCGTCCGTGGGATAAACGGCACTTTACGGCAGACGTGTGTGTTTCGTCACTGCCTATTTGTCAAAATGTTTTTTTGTTCCACGATCACAAGCCTTTCGGAGACAAGAATCCATCATGCGGATAAGTATATTGTATCATGATACAATTATTATGCTTTTTGCAACAACTTGGCAACGCGCAGCGATCCGTTTCGGTCGCCAAGTCGGTTCGATTCACGTCGATTACAACGTTCAGCGAACGATGGAGATTAGGACCAAGTCGAAGATCACAAGAGCGCGGTTTCTGTAGGAACTGACGGAAGAAAATAATGAATCGAACCAGAAAATCTTCTCTCGCAACGCTAATTCAATGTTACGGCCTTCTGCTTCGACTGATTTTCAGCTTCGATCGAAGTGAATTCACTTTCTTCAGCTTTCGAGCTTTCCGACACCGAGAGTTCAACGATGAAAATCGTTCTCCCATCGAAGAATTCGGACAATCGTGCGCGAAAGCAAAGAAGCCACGAAGTTGACTGAATTATCCGTCCAGTGTCAAGATCATCAAATTTGGAAACATTACCGTGGCCAACGCTCATCCATTAACCCAGAAGAAGTGAAGGGCGCTCCCTCGCTCGTTAGCTTGACGTGAATTCCCTCGGTTGTAAAACTCAAAAACGTAGAATAACAGCATCCACGAATCGTGTCAAACGCTCTTGTACGAAAGTACAACTGACTGACTGACTGAATTTGTTTCTGAATGACCGACCGCGAGCTCCTTGTAAGGAATCGCGGGCCCCAGTTTTCCTAAAACTCGCGATTCTTGAAACTTCGAATCACCATCGAGCTCTCCCGAAAGACTAGTCAAGAATTTATCAAAGACGGCTTACATGATGATTCTTTTCGGGATTTTGAAGCGAAAAAAAAAACGACGATCGAACACTCACATCAATTTCCTTTGACTGCTCTTCAATGACGGCTTGCAGACGTCGCACGTTTTCCTCCAACTCCTGATTCCTTTCCAGAAGTGTTTTTCCAAGCTCGGCTGCCAGTTGCAGATCTGCAATCAGATGTTGGTTAGCTGGATGGTCAAAAGAAGATCGCGGGAGGGACTGCGGGGACCAAGATTTCAAAATCAAAGCAATCAGTATCGATGAGAATCGACTCGACTCGAAAAGAGGAAGCGACAAGAGAGGAGTTGAGTGCTCGCATGAATGTTCCCTCAGAACAAACCGCTTTCTCATCACTAATCAGTTTTCGTATGTGTTCGAGCTCGGAGAAGAAATCCGCTTAGTTTCGTATCGAGGGAAAAACTAATTCCGAGTGCCGACGGAAAACAACGCGAACGATATCTGAAGTGATCGATCCGACTAACGATCCTGACCATCGGCCTCGTCCCGCTGTGAATCTGACGACGGATTTCCCGACACACGTGCTTGCACCACGGTACATCCGTCCACTTATTCAGTTGACTGATCGCCTGTCCGTGTTTCACCCACGGATCAAGAGCGGTCCTCCATCCACACTTTGTTATCATTATCTGGTTATTATCATCATCCTCTCTCCGGATCGTTATGCAAAACACACACAAACATCCAAATACTTGATTCAATTTTACTACACGATCTAAGCCTGACGGGACGCGGCGTTTTCACTCCCAGATCGGACGGGAAAGTTCACGAAAGCGAGGATCTAATCCATCAGAAACGGAAATCACAATGGAGAGGCGTTTTATCGTTGTTATGTTGTGAAAATTCTCAACAGAATAGGTCGGCGAGGAAGCAAAGATCAACTGCTCTTCTGGGTCGCTGTGAAGGCCCCGGACGATTCCATCATACATTCGGGAAAAGTACGACTCCGGCTAAAAGCACGAGCGGCCTACGGAACTCACTGAACACGTCGTCATTGTATTCGGCGTTAGCGAGAGCTTCGGCGACGTTCATTCTGTCGAAGTTTCGAAACCACGAGCTCGTTGCGAACCTCAAGTCACCGGAGATCACCGAAACAGAATTCACATTGAGCGTGTGCGGTCCAAACGAACACGTGTCCCGGGAACAACACTTCGTGGACGTGGTTTTCACTCACATGAGCGAGGCGGCTGGGGCTGCAGGGTTTTTTTTCCTTTCGTTTTCGATCAGGATCAATGGATGGCGTGATGTTGGTCGTTGCCAAAGATTCGCTCATGAAATGAATCAAAACGACGATCCGAGCGTACATCAGTAGAAGTCTATGTCTCCAACTGTCACACCACCCGGTTCACACTAACGAAGAAGCAGCCGGCCGTAACCGGTGGAAGCCATTAGCCGCAAACAGGCGTGAGGTTCCGACCCCGAAAGAAATCGATTTAATCCTGAAAAGTTTGTCATTTTCCAAACGCGCAACCGCCATCGACGGAAACAGTGATCCGATTGAGCTGCTGCTACTACTGGATGGCCATAAACTATGCCGCGTGATCGTCAGGGAAACAATTTTCGGGGCTCTTCTCGTCGAGGCTGAGAGCCTGCTGGGCTCCACATGGCAATAGTGTTCAATGCAAGGACGTGCGTGCGTGCGTGCCCAACAATTATCAATTCTCATCGTTCCCAACTGGAGCAGCAGTTCTCCAGTTGTATCCTTCCTTTGGTATGGTTTTTGAAACGATGTTCGGTTTTTGTTCTTCCTCTAGCCACATCGACAAATCACCTCGGCCGTCGTGCGATAGTTCCTTCGGCCTTGGAAGCTTCAATGTTCTCTAGTTCAAAAACAGCTGGTCAACTTGAAATTGCATTCGTCCAAACAAGCATCGATTCGAAGATCGATGGAAACACAGTACCGAACGCGAAAGAAAAACACTGAATTCATCGATTCGGATCAGACTTGCTCGACAGATATCCGAATTCCCGTTCTTGCCGCCCCAACCGAATCATAACATTATTATTGTTACTGACAATAAAACCTGCACACCAGTAATGATAACAACAACAATGCCGGTAATAACGGTTCGAAAGATTCTGTTGAAATCAATGATATCGGACGATGCCCTCGGATCAAGGCGAAGCGGCCGTCGACTGACTGGGAACTGAGCGCTCCCACACATCGATTCATTCAGGAACCTCGAGCGAGTGTTTTGATCCAAATAAAGTCGAGCGATAATAATTAATCGATGCTCCCGAACAGAAATCAATCAACCGAGTGAAAGTGATTAGTAATGAAGTAGGAATAGATAGCGATCAAATGAGAACCCTCATCTATTGGGGGACATTTGTCGAAAGTGAAACAATAATAATAAGCAACATATGTATTTCATCGAAGCGGCGTAAATTGCACATGTGTGGGCGACAAACGGCATCGAGCATCTATTGAGCGAGCGCACGGGAGAAACCGGACAACGACTTACGCAACTCGGACCACCGGCATCACATTCGTCCGTTGATCAAACGGTTGATCCATTGCCCGAACGGACAATCGGATCACGTAGAACATACATATAATCTAAATTGTGGCAATGTTTCCGAGTGAGCTGTCCGAACGGTTTTTTTTTCTTTCGAACGAAATGTTTTCGGGATGCTTGGCTCAAACTACAAAAGGGCAAACCGTGGGGCGAATAAACAATCCAGGACGGATTCTCCGAAAGCCGAGAGTTGTCGTGATTACATAGTGTGCTCAAGTACGCAATGTTGAGCAAGAAGTAGCCGGATTCGCGTATCTCTCACTTAGAACAATGCCTTCCATGGCTAAACGCTACGTTCGCTTCGACGAGCTCCGGTGTTTTGAGAAATGACCTCTAATCCTAGACGGACAGGAATCAGAACGCCGCGCCGCGCCGTCGTCGTTGTACGATCAGGAATCGGAACGATCGTTCATTCTTCCGCCGATGAACAATGTGAACAGATCCGCGAGGTAATCCTCATCCCGAAGTCGTCGTTTCCTTCGACGAAGTCGTCGCAGAACTTCTTTCTCAGAATGTAGTAAGCCGACACTTCCTCTTAGCGGCTCACAAACAGATTTCTTTCTTAGTTTTTGCGAAATCTATTCCGACAGTGAAAAGGCCGTTCTTGGCTTCGATAGAAGGAAGAACGAGATCTGAGAAATTCTGGGTTTGAACAACAGCGGCTTCGTTCGATTCGTCGCCGTCGCAAAACGAGCGTTATCCGGACCAGAACATTTGTGCACCGCGATCGAGCTGATTTTCCCCGCCAGAACTAATCGAAGTAGATACGGATTTGCATAAACCAAACAAAGATCGATATCCGATGTTGGAGGTATGCGCGCCGCAGCCGCGGAAGCGTCGTGACAGAACAAAGTTGTGTCAAGTGAAGATCGATCGTAGTCGGTGGTCTTATCTCTCGGGTTAGGAAGTACGATTGAGACCTTAAGCGACGAGCGAGATTAGATTAGACGAAGACGCTGTGGGAGACACTTCGAAGCAGTTACCTATTTTTGGTGTTGTGAACATCCAACGATCACGTGACGGAAACGAGCCACGGCTGAATAAAGTCCGGTTGGGGAGGATAGGCAACGCTTCACCACCTGTCCGATTGCGCATTCGTTTGCACAAGGAGTTTAGTTGCTAAACGCGTACAGCTTCAACTTTCGATTAAAGACAACCAGCTGTATATCACACAACAACAACAACAACAAAAAGAAGGTCCGACCGTACTGCATAGTCATCCAAAAGCAATAAACACTTCGCTTTAAACGAATCCACTCGAAGACGGCCCCCGGGGTCGGAAGGTCATGTCATGAGAAACCAAAGACGCCCCACGACGTGGATCAACCGCGAAATAAATCCATCCGATGGCGGATAGTGTTAACAGCTTAGGAGAAGGCATCGGCCACCCCGACATGATTGAACAATTTCTAATAGCTTTCCAAAGGGGCTTGCCGTGACGACAGGAAGCTATCCACCACCGAACAAAGAAGCAATTAGTGTTGACATATTACCTCAATTTTGTTTCGGTTTGAGGCTAAGCGTAAGATGTTCGTACGTGAACAGTTTTTGTGAAGTAAGTGCTATACGCTTCTCTTCCCTGCTGAGGGTTACAACCCGATGGGACGGCTACCGATCGATTTAGTGATGCCTCCGATGTCCACTTTGGGGCTTGTCAAAAGTTTACACCGGCGCGGCGTACAGAAGAGATTGCTCAAGACAAGCGAACGCTTTCGTAATAATCGTAAGCTTCACTTTAAGGAGTGCTCGAGTCGGCAGGCGATGACGTACCCCGTCACGCGAGGCCTGAGCGTTGCGTTCTTTCTTCGTCTCTGTCATGTCCGCTCGATAATAATTCAATGGACTTTCGGTGAAACCGTCACAATTAGCCACAAATCGTCAGGGTTTTCGCTTCCGCTCAACGCCGCGAAACGTTTTTCCGAATTTCGAAGTACCGTACGAAGAAGCGCTCCGGAACCCCGTGTGAGTTGAAGTGCCGTTGGTATCCTATTCAATTGAAGTGCCACGCGGTTCTTTTTCTTAATTGGACTTGAAGTACCCTTGGGGCGACGCGAAATCCCGGTCTCGTTTCCGGAATCGCCTTCCGATCTACTGATTCCCAGTTGGTGGGATATTCCCAGCTCACAGAACCGATCCAGCCGACCGATAACGAATTCTTGCATTCGATCACAGTTCACAACGATTCCCGGCGTCGAAAATCAATGAAGGCTATCTCACAAGTCGTTTACTCACCAGTCTTTGGCACGTACGCGTACTCATCGTTGTTGTCCTCTTCGGATAGCTTGTCGGCAACCACGTCCGTGAGAAAGTCGATGTTCTTTTTCGCTTTCGACCGGATGTCGCTCCTGACTGTGCAGCTCTCCTCTTCGTCGCAAACACTGAGTCCCGAGTCCAAGGACAGCAGGTCCTGACCCATGAGTTCAGCCATGTCGTGTCGTTCTCTTAAAGGGTGCGAAAAGATGTGTCGGGCATCGTCTTCAGCGGAACCGATCTGCCCGTAGTGCTCCATGCTGGGCTCGTGTACTTCGTGCGTCGGTGCAGGTGAAGGGGGCAGTTTGTCAAAGATAACTCTTCATCGCGGGCGGGAGCTCCTAACTGAAAGTGTAAGACGACACCGTGAGCCACTTCTAGACTTCTGTTTGGTCGTGTTCAGAAATCATATCAAATTGTAGTTCGATGGTGACCGGAGGGAAAATTAAAATGAAATCGAAAGCACAGAGGGGAAGTGGGACAGCCGCGGATCTAAAGAGAAAAAGATTGGTGTCAGAGATCCAACCTCCTTGGGCTTCTGACGACACACTACCACCAGCAGCTCCGCAAGATTACAGGTTCATTTCGCAGGAACTGGTGAAAGAAACTTTCTGTTCGTACGCTTGGTTCCTCCCATTGATTTTTCAAACGCCCGCAGTCCGTGATGTTCAGTCAATTGAAATCGTTTGACAATGTGCTACGCCAGAGTGTACGTCTCTCGCTTGAATTGCAGTATTCAAAGTGAAAGTGCTGCTCTTGCTGGCGGCAGAGGATCGCGTGATCGCGACTTTTACCCTCGTCGTGAGTCGTGAATGAAACTGTTTTCTCGCTCTTTCCACTCTCCGGCTATCGGACAACCGAAAACAAACCGTAACCCCAAACTCCTTACTCGTCCGACGGTCAGCTGTTCGACCAGACAGAAAGTGACCCGATCGTGAACCAGAAAACAGAAAGCTTCTATGAAAGAGATCACAAGCGACACTTTAAACCTGGTCGACGGATACGAACAGCGAATCAACGTCACTCAACGCCTACAATAAAACTGCCATTAATTCGAAAGTTTGTCACATGATTTGTAAATCATGCTCCTCATCTGTTTTAGGCGTATCTCTCCCACTCAGAATAGTTCTGGGAGAACGGCTATTCCGAGGAGAAAGTGGGAGAAGTTTCAAACCCTCAGAATTTCTTGAGTTTTCGGTCCCCGGAGCTCATGAATTTGCGGATGTCCATCCAAACAGCGATCAAATGTCGAGTTCCGCGACAACATCGAGTCGGGGAAGGAGTTCGATCGAAACCGAATGGAGAAGAGGAGATTTTTGTCCGATGTCAGGTCACTTCGAATCATTGGTCACCGAAACAGCGAGCAAAAAAGTTAACGATTCTCTCAGAGTTCGGCTCACGCGACACGTTTCGCGATCAACGAATTCGTTCGATTCGCTTACACGCCGTAACCGAACCCGGGTTGATCGATGTTTCAGGAATGTTCGACAAGTGCTCGCTAGATGAGCTCTCGTCTAGCAGCGTTCAACCACGTTTTGTGCGCTGTTGTCAGACCTAATCTGTTTCGGGGTCTTTCTTCCTAACGGCCGGCTGCAAACGATCTCGGCGATCAGAATCACTGCTTCCTTCCCAGCTGTCATTTTCAGTTGTTCGAAAGGACAAGGCGTCTGTCCCGAAATTTGGCGCTCAAGTCAATCGATTGATTGATTGATTGATTGATTGATTGATTAGTGTATCGACCATTACTCGTATATTTTCTCGGACCCATCTGGTTGTCCGTGAGTATACCCGTTCGCGGGCACAGTGTTTCTTTCACTGTTGGTCTACGGTCACAGTTTTTTTGCGGAAGAGTGGACACCGCTGAACCCACTCTCGAATGACGCTCATAGCGTCAGTCGATGCATCGAACGTGCACCTTGCTGTGTGCACGTCCCATAATATGCATCCCAGCGGCGGTCGAGATTCGAACCGACGCCATCGAGTTTTGGTTACCGGATATGTACTGACGATCGGCCGTTTGATCCCTTTTTCGGACACACGGGTTGAATCAACTCCAACCAACGGTGCCTAGGTGAAGGGAGGGTCCTAGCGGACACAACCCAACACCAGAGGGAACGAGCCGACTTCGCCACTCGTACTCCTCGACCCCAGANTCAACCAGGAAACCGGAGGCTTCCCCAAACCAGAAATTAACCGAAATGACAGAGTATTCGAGCCGATAACGACGTCATTAGTGACTGCGATGTCGTCTTAACCACCGGCAACCATTCAAAGACGATGAAATCACCGAAATGATCGCTGGGTACAAAGCGTACTGAGGTTCCCGGCCGTTGCTTCTCGCATCGTAAAACGCAACCACAACGTGGGGGCGCTAACCCTGGCTGAAATTTCAGAATCAACAACTGATAAAATTTCGCCGGACAGAAGAGGCCAAGTTTTATTACGCCCAAGTCGTCGCGTTACTTCACGGACACAACTCAAATTGAATTGTTGGCCGGACGTTTTATGTGTCCGCGCTGTCAGCGTTCTTTTTTTTGCGTTTTCTGCATTTTGCGCTATTCGGTCGATTTTTTGCACTCACAAGCCTTGGATATGTTCTGTATCGCATGTCATTCAATACTTCATCCTCCCCCCCGGTACGTCAAGTCGGCTATCACTCCTCCGCTTGCCGCTACCGCTAATCCAAAGTGTCGTCCGCCGAAACGATCGAAAAATCGGACTCCTTGTCGCAGTGACGGCGCAAAATCCAAACGAACGTGAACTGCATTTCACGCTTGAATAGAAAAGTCCCCGTTAAGACAAAAGGACGGAATCCACGCCGACCGCGATGAGTAATTCGCAGAGCTGGGTGTAGTACGCGGGATCGGGATCCCCTTTTTTCCCCTCTCACGGGGGGAAAGCAGGAAACGAGTTGTAAATTCATCAAGGTCTTTGCGTATAGTTCGCTTTATTGTATGGTGATAGGCAGTTCCAACATTGCCATCACGTCACAGCAGATGCATCTATGCAAAGAACGGCGACTCTTGGAAACGTGATCCGAACTCTTCAGCGAAGAAAGGAATCGTTTCAGCCAAAAAAAAAGGTTTCTCAAGATCCAGATGAGAACTAAACGAAACATTCTCAGTCAGTGAGAGTTTCGTTTTGAAGTTCCTTGCGAATCGGTTACTCTTCAATCATGTGCATGAAAGCCTTATACAGTCCGATCTTTTGGTGATGCCCATTCCCATTCCAGGAGTTTCTATCACAACCCGAAAGAAAAGTCGGTTTTTTCAACTCCATCACTCGAGTCCGATGCAGCTGACGTTGTGCACGCGTACTGTGCAACAGGCGAGGCCCCAAACAAATCTTCAAGGGTCGCGTTTGTTGACATTCTGCACAATCGTTCAGATAGGTATCATCAAGGCCATCAGGTCAAGTCGCTTCGAGCGAACAGGCCTTGAGAAAGGCGCAGTTGTTCATCTCTTTGATAGCAACTTCCAAGTGATCGTGGATTAGTCAAGCCTCCAAAGATAGGGAGTGATGTTCGAGATCTAAGTCGTTCCGAAATACTCCTTCCGCCATGTGAAGCTCGGGTCGAAACCTCGAGAGCCTCTTCCGCGAGTAGCTAGCCATTAGAAGTCACTGTATAAACAGCAGTCGCACGAATACGCGACGACGATCTACTCCGGAACCTACTTTTCATGTCCCGATTCGCGCTTGACTGGCATTATTCACCGTCCACGAACGGAGTAATATAAACAAGAAGAGTACTGACTGGTTGGTTGCTTGACCGGCTGCTTTTCTCGCGTATCCCAATCACCAGCACCACGTGAACCGTTTGTGACCAACTCTCGTGCACGCTACCGTTGAAACATTCATCTAGTCTACACTATCGGAGAAGGGTGGTTCATCTGGCTGCCAAAGCTAAACGTTTCAAGCGCCTGGATGACGGTCTGAGTGAGTGGTAGACAACAACCGACCTAGCTGCCGCGGGCAGGAGGGCGGACGATGGCGGGCCCTCGACGAGCAAGAGGAAGCTGCAGATGACTGGCAGCAGACAGGCAACCGGCGACTGAATCAAACCTGTCATGAGGTGCACGGGGCCTTTTTTGTCGTTTTCGCTCGTCCCGACCAGAGGGAACGGTTAGGTCGACGATTTCTTGTCTTCCCTGGACCACGACACGGGAACGGCGCCGAGAGGAAACAACGACTGAGGTTTCTGAGGAGCGAGGAAATCGCTTCAGAAACCCGCCGCGGTGTTAAGCGGGCATCCAGAAAGTGAAGAAGGTAGGCCAGGCAGTCAGTCAGTCGGAGCGGTTCAACGAAGGCCGCCGCCGTTTGAGTCATCCCGAACACGGATGGATTGCGATTGGCTTCTGCAGTCGTTGGTGGTGGATCGACAGGAACGTTGAACGACCAAGTTAAACAACTCAATATCATGGGTTCGAGCTGTTTCAATCAAAACACGCGACCGCTAGTCCTCTTCAGCGAAATTTCTCCAGTTTTCTTCTGCTCGGGTTCACCACTCGCCGCGTCAGAAGACATCGACACCGATAACTGTGGACCCTCGGTTCGAACGGCCGCCAAACGGGCTTCTTTTGAGCCGACAAAGTTCTTCTGACAGCTACAAAAAGATGTCCGAATATTTTGTCACGACTCACTTCGAGCTAATCGACAACTCAGAAAGGTATCCTTGTGTCGGGTTTTACGTGAGGTTTCTTCTGTGGGTTACCTTGACGCAACGGACGGATTACGACGTGGTCCGAAGGTACCGGAGATCGACGAATGTCTCGAGCCAGACCGTACGGCTGCCGCGGTTGCGAAAATTCCGAAAGAACGTCAGAGACATGTGATTCACCCGCTGGGACAGAAGTCGAGCAATCTCGATCGGTAAACAACTGAACCAAACTCACCAGGAGCCACCTAGATGCTAAGGTGTGCCGTCAGGATTTCAACCACAACCACCGCCACCACGAGAACAATCACAACCAGCTACAACCACAACAAGTGCGGTGGTAACTGAAAGGCCGTAGCTCCGCCAGGCAGGCACGACACAGAGCGACGAGGCAACTGCACACTAGCACCAGCTCCGACGGTGGCGACGGCACCGACCGACGAAAAAAGCGCGCTGTTGCCGTTGCCGCTTACGGAGGAGAGCCGCGAGAAGGATTCCACAACATCGGATCCGAACATACGAGAGAAGGAACGAACCAATCAACCAACCAACCATCCCGACCGACCGACCGAATGAATGTTGACGATGACATCAACGACAAGTGCAGCTCAAAAAAAGCGACTGAGCCAAAGACGAAGTCATCATCTGGAAACACTGATATTGACGCATTAGACAGAAGCCGACGGACGAGCGCTGAGATGGAAACCGGTCTTCCTAGCTGGTGTCGCACAGGATACTCTCACCACAGCTCCCTGAAATCGCAAAGAGGGCCGAAACCCTGCCAGGAGAAACTAGGACGCAAGTTGTCCGATGAGGTCAGGAGTCGGAAGCAGAGGTTTTCGGACGACGAATCGGGTTTGCTTTTCGAATTGCGTCGTGATCGAAGCTGGAGAGACTGAGACTTGTTAGAGTGCTTCTCTCGACTCTTAAATGGAACTCGCCCCTTGTTGGAGCTCAGTCCCACTGAGCAAACCCAAGCGTCACCGAACCGCCTCGGTTTGACGCCACCGATGTCTTCCGACAACGAATGCTGCAGTTTCCGAACTCTCAGGGAGTCGCGCGAATGTTTCCTAAGCTTTTACGCTTTCACGAACGGAAGCTGTCAAAGCATGTATTTATGTACTGATGTGGTAATTCTTCGAATCCAATCTTCCGATGGAGCGTGAAACTGTTTCAGATGATGTTAAAGTGCGACAACATCCCGATTTCGTCGATCGCGCGATAAGTTGGACCAATTCATCGCTCGAACGACCACCCGCCCGCGCATTGGCCCAGGAGCTCACCGAAAGTTCGGACGAAGTTCATCCTTTTTGTCGCGGCGCGAAAACCATCGGTGGTCTCGCATGTGAGGGTTCACCAAGCGGAGAACTAATTCCATGAGCTCCACTAAATTTCAAATCATTCTCTCCAATATTTGAACTCGTTCACCGTTGTGCAACGCTAAGTTTGGCGAAGAAAAGTGATCCGACCGCGCAAACGACACATCGCCCCGTTTTGTTTGACTGACGAAGTGCTTTCCAACTCAAACAGCATGTTTTTTTTTTGCAATTCCACAGTGTTTCAAAACTTTCAGGATCGAAACATTTCATCCGGTCGTACGGCGTCATAAAACAAAGACTGGATAACGATCTAATTGAAGCGGAACCGTATTTCCTGACTCAGATCACTTATTCTCACCTTCTTTCGACGGGTCTCCTGATGTTGTCACCGAATCTGAGCCGTTGTCAACTATAGCACTCGTGTCTTCTGTCAGTCACACGCCAAAGACACAATGAGTTTGAATCTGAAACGGTGATTGGAACCTTTTTATTTTGTGATCAGAGAGGATGGCCGTGTTTCGTTCACCCACGTGGTTAATTAACAGTCGAAAACTTCGGTGTCACTGTTTTGATTAAGGTAAGCACAGGAAGTGAGGAATTTCTCATGCATTTGGGCCTCGGTATAACGACTCACCGTTGATTGATTTCAAAGTGAAATCGAGACAACGCTTGATTGCTTCTACAAGTTCTTGAAAGCGGTGTTACTGACCGGAACTCACTCGTTCCTGGATTTATTTCCTGAACTCATAAGTAGCGAACAGCCCAGTCTCGATGTGACGGACTTCTCAAACGCTGATGGCTGTTCAGGGCGGGAATGGCATTCGCGCTTCTTAAAGAGTTTTGAGGTCAGCAGGACAATTAATCGAGAATTTCAAAATTCGACGCAAAAAAAAACACGAATATTATCCCATCCGTTCTTGAAAGTCGGATTCTCATGTGTTTAAATCTTTTTCGGTGACCTTTGGTTTCGGCTCCATCACCGTAGATGCACGCCGCCGCAGGGAATAGGAAATTCTTCTAAAAATTCAATCAGCTATTCTTGTTCAGTCCCTAGCTCGGACTTGAAGTTTCAGTCCGACAGCGAAGTACGCAAACTCTCCACTTTCATTCTCATTTCGTATTGTAGCGACCTAGCTGTCGATTGAACGAATTGAAGACCTCGGATGTTGAAGGCTTGGCAAAAACTTCAGAGAATTTCCAGATTTTTCTCCTCGATCCTGTGGCAAGTCTCATTCGAATCGCGGTATTTTGTATGTATCCACAGAAGTTCATTGGGAGTTGGGGGAGGGGGGGATAGGGCGCAAAGGTCCCCTAAGAAGCGCACAACTGGCTTGGTCCGCGGGAAGCAAAGAGCAAATTTCTATACAGGGCACGAGTGCACGAAATGATTAACTCAAGATGGCCAAAAGCAATCCTAGTAACGAGGGAAATGACGAAAAAAACAAACACATCACGAATAAAAGTGACAGAACTCAGAAAGAGATTCGGATGCGAGGAGCCGAAAGAGGTTTCAAGCGAGAAATAAGCGAGCCAGCTGAAACGCGTATAAGAAATACATGTAAGACACGATAGAAGCGAAAATGGACGGGGATTAGCTCGATGATATCTTTGGATCTCAGTTGGTGGCGAGATTCGCCGTGAACTTCTTGAAAACCTAACGAGAATCTGTGATTCAATCGCTCGGGGCATGATCTTTGGCTCGTGGCTGCTAGACGCTTCGCTGTAGAGTTCAATGAGAATCCGCGGGGGCGCGAGCCTCCCTAGAAATGGTTGCCTAGCGCCCTCGGGAGGAACTCCTCCCTGGTTGAGGACCACTCTGCTAGAGTTCAGTCTCGTTGCGGAACCTCAGATGGAGTTCAGCATACTCGTTTGTCGTTAATTGGTGCTCTTGCTTTGAGAGTCTCCACAGATTAGAAGCGGGAACTCATGATTCCTGGGAAATCGGTTTGGAAATCAGGTCGAGTTCTAGGAACATGGTCAAAAATTTCCGTGGGAGGACAAGATTGTGCGAATCTGAGCCGCAGCGTGATGGGAGTGCCCTTCATTATAGCCCCGACGGACAGGCCGAAGCTCTGATTCGAATCGTACCCGGTCAACTAGGAGTAACTCATTTGCCAGACCCGGCGTTCGAGACTCGTTCGAGGGAACGTTGGAAGCCACCGAGAGTTCAGTTCGAGGTCCCGAGGACTGAATATTCTTCCTCTACAGGTTCATCAAGATTGAAATTGATGGACTGCTCATGAGAGAAGATGATCTACATTCAGAGCATGCCCCTTCGTGTTTCAAGCTCCAGTCAGATACTCAATACGGCGGTCATGCAAAACTTGCAGAATTTCGGAGCGTGTCAACACGTCAACGGATTCCCTCGGAATCGGTTTCTGAGTTCTCGATGTCGGATAAGCGAGAAAAGAGAATACAGGGAAACCGACCTGAGCCATTGCTTCTATGTTTCCATAAAATTGTTTTCCATCCTGGTCTTCGATTCATAACAAGACGGGTTGAACAAACTTTCCGTTGTTACTCAACTCACGATGGAACAAATATCAATCCTCGTTTGAACACCCTCGACTTCAGAAGCAGCGTAATATTCAGACACAGTGGCGTTTGTCCACTTGCTCACCTGACAAGACAGAGGATTCAATGGAACGTTAAGCGACTTTTTGTTTGTCCGCCTGTCGCGCGATGAGAACCGTACAAGTTGGGAGTCGCTGAAGATTTGACGTCACTTCGTTGGCTTATCCTCGTTCGAAAATAACTTTTTTTCCTCAAGATGGAAGACCCAGGCAAACGCTGGCAAGCCATCAAGTTGAGTGCTCACCGGTTGAATCTTCTGCTGACTCTCAAGAGTCTGATGTCCACGTTTATTGTGAAACGACAACTCTCGGCTTCTGCTTCTTACTGTCGATCAGACCACTCCGTGAGCGAAGTTGGATTGAGATGATCGTGTTTAAAGTTCACAACGCAATCCGATCAAATCCATCGCCAGTGACCGAGAGCTCTTATTTTTCCGTTTGGGCGTGACAGCAACAATGAAATGAAAGTATGGGTATACATTTCGGTGGTTTCCAAAGAGAGAGAAGAAAACAAGAAAAAGTGCTCCTGAATGTAGCGATGAAAGTAAGAAAACTCCTCCGAAGTATCGAGCCCATGAAACAGTCCTTGAAAACTTCACAGATTATCCGCGGATGCAATTATGAACGATAAACAACACTTTAGAAGATCGTGACATTTGCTGTACGTGTGAAGTTATAGTTCACGGCTCACTTGCATTGTTCTCTCTTCATTTCATCGGAAATCAGATGAAGATGAATTTCTCCACTGTTTCGAATTTAAGCTCGATTTGTTGAAGAAAAGATACTCGCACAAAGACCCTTTGTTAATCTTCCAGCTCGTGATGTTTCCTGTTTCAGTTGAAGTGAGCGGTTTCATGGAATATCATGGAATAATCAAACATACGTATATGTTCTATTCGATGGCAGATAATTTCGAAGTTTGAAACAAAGTTGACGTCTTCTTCCGAATCGCTCATCTTAGGTTCAAACAATTAAGAAGCACTCCGAAATGGTGGCGGAGGATACGTTTATTTTTCACCTACAGTGAACCATTGCAATATTACATACAACACCTTAAAAGCTTACAGTTCGATGTATATATATTTTACAGAGAAACACAATTTTTCCAGTCGTTCCTGTCGGACGTTGTAACAACATCCTAGTAAGTTTTAAGAGTTTCGATGCGTCCCCTCGCGGAAACGTCCGCCGTTCGGTCGTTCGCTCGCTGATCTATAAATTCTCCTAGCTTGTTTTGTTCTACTGCGCGACACCTGAGATCGAGGAGTCACTTGCCGCAGTATTTACAATATTCATTGTCTATTTACATGGTCGAGGATGTCGTCGGGTTTTTGAATTTCGATCGCCTGTGTTGGCAGGAGCATCGACCAGGAGATCAGTAGTCAGTAGAACATGGGACTCCTCAAACGATTATCTCGACGGAGTCGTTTCCTCAACGGGAGGGAATTCGAGCGTGGCGACTTTGTGGAAAACTTCATGGGAATACTTGACAAAAATTGTTTTTGTAGAGGCTTTTTCCTCCTGAGATACTTGTTTCAGGCGGTGTACTAATTTATTCAATTCGTCGCGTAGGGGTAGGAGCTCGGATGGTTGATAGCCGCTGTAGTAGGTGAGGGTATCTTTCCACTCCATGCCGAGAATGTCCATCGCGAGGAGCAGAGAGGCTGCGGCGATCTTGCTGTCTCGATGTCCAATCATTGAGTAATCCATGAGAGAGCATTCTAGTATAAATCTAGCTAGAGTCATTTCTCGTAGAGTCATTTCCATGGAGCGACAATACCGCCTGAGGAATGAATAACTGAGTGGCATCGAGAGATCGAAATCTAGAACCTGAAGGACGTGGCGCTCCATATCGATGAACATGTCCCGGGTGTACGCGTCGTCGCAGATATAAGTGAACTCATCCAAACTCGGTGGTACTCGCTCGTCGATTTTGCTTGCTATGAGAAGCGAAGTAGCTCCTAGCAGCTGGATCTGCGACCTTCGAAGGTCCTCCTTACTAAGGAAACGGTCCACCATCTTGACGGCGAGATAGAGCGTTTCGTGGTTGAGTTCGAAACTCTCTTGGATTTCCACCATCCAATCGACTAGGAGAGCCCTATAACTGCTCGGAACCTCGGGCTGTTTGTGGATGTAAGGTTGACAAATGAATCGCTTCTCTCGTTCTCTCAAGTAAACGAACGAATCGTGTGCGTAGTGACCTTCACAGATCGGATCGTTCAGAACCTTACGATCGACGTCAGGCACACCTTCCGGGAGATCGGTTTTTTCAACGTAGAAGTCAAGCGCGCAGGCGTCGACGTGGTTCACCATGACATTCGTGCGCTGTGGAGCACGAAACAGCCTTTAGAAAATGTGAAACTGGAGAATCGACATCGGGAAAACGTTCATACATAACGAGAAATCGCTCGGGGAACCAGAAGAGCAACTAGATGAATACCTTTGGTCGAGGCGGCACTGTTTTCTTCACAGGCGACGGCTTCCTGGTGGTCGGCTCCGCGGGTTTCTGCTGAGCGTCGTTCTTGGAGATCTCTTTCAGGATGTCTTTCTTCACTAGATCCGCCGCCTGGTTTTCTCTGAGAACTTTCTTCAAATTCTGGGGTAATACAATATTTTCTGATTGTACTTTGAGGGCGATCGCGCCTCTCTTCGACGCGGGTCCACTGTCGTCGCCACGGAGTCGCTTGGCGCCTCGGTTTTCCGCTGGAGCTACATTCTCTGAGTGAACCTTCAGTCCTTGGATTGCGCGTCGAAGGACCATCTTCTGTGGAGGGAAGACAGTTTTGAGAAACGCATCTAAATTCTGCGAAATCACGAAGACCACCTATTTTTGCGTATTTTGTGACATTTTCGATTGCGCTCTTGCGTACTGGAAGCGAAGGCTCCCATACCCCATACGAGCCGTGTGTGTCCCCCGCGAAGAAA
>JAJSRV010000240.1:0-20251 GCA_021527715.1 Neoseiulus cucumeris
GCAAAAAAAAACACGATGCCACCTCGCCGGCAGACTTGGCTTGCCCCTCTCGTCTCGAACCAGTTATGTATGTTGCTGCCTGGCCGTTGAGGCGCTTCGAGTGGGTGGCTGGCTGGGTGGGTGCGGCTCCGAGAGACAAAAACCAAGCGAGCGAGGAAGCGGACGAGCGGGCTTCGGACCGACCCATGTTCTGAAAAATGGCGCGTGGATTTAAACGCATTGTTAACGATCGTTGAAACAAACTTGATAATCACCAGCGTATATTGAGACGAGGGGTGTTCGTCGGTGCGACGAGTCAGGTTGACAAGCTATTACATGCAGATGCCCTCTCCGTTAGGAACGTGAGGCAAACAGTGTCGATGTTCTGCTAGCTCTCGTGGACGACCTACGGAAGGAGAGCAACGGGTTTTCGGATTTTGCTGCGCGGCGGAAGAATCTCGGAAGACTGGCCACAAAAACATGAACCAACGACCAAAACATGAATGGAAACAACCACTGGAAGAAGAAAGTGCAAAAAGACAATAGAACAAGGGAAGGCATGACACAGCGTAATTCTACTGTCATCTCCCGACCCGCACACTCCGCGGTCGAGGATGGCCTGGCGAGAATTTTTTAGATCTCTTTGTCTTCCCTCCGAGCGTGAACGTAAATCAGCAACAGCTGCGCCATGACCAACTGCGGGAATTAGAGCCGTGCTAGCATTTTTTGTACCGATGCTGGCTGCGAGACTCCCGAAGGCATCCCATTATTCGTCAGTGTTCGGGGGATATTAATTGCCAAAATCAACGGAGCTGCTTGAAGTTCCTCGACTTCCCGAACGGCCGCACGCGTCAGCTTCAATCTGACCGGGTTGCATCGAGAACACGTGCGTCTCACCTAATGTGTTCCAACTCCCTCCGAAAGGAGGGAGCTGGTGGCGGAGGAAGGGTTTCAGAAGAAGTTCTCAAAGGCTCGAATCTTACTTATTTTTCGGCACTTCCTTTCCCTCGAGGGAGCAGAGCTCTGGTTGCCTGAAGAGGAAATCTATATGGAAGGAGCCCGGAGAGCGTTCATGTTTTTTTTCCTTTCCGTTTCCACTTGCCTTGGCAGCGTTCGGATTGGAGTCCATTTATTTTAATGAAGCCGCGTGGTGGTGGTCGCTCGGCCGCTTTTCTGACTGACTGACTGACTGACTGGCTCGCCGAGTACGCGCGGGTTTGGGTGCTGCAGGTCTTCGCCCTTTCCTTCGCTGGGTCCGTTCAGCCGGCGCGCGCGCGTCCGGGAGGGTCACGCTACGTTGATTATGAAGTTTTGCCTATTTGAAATGAATCTCCGCAGTCAGCCGTTGGTTTTCCCATTGGAACAACTCACGCAGCCCCGAAACGAATCGGCTTGAAGTTGGAAATGCGAGCTGCGTCTTGCCACTCCTATTCCATTCCTTTACGTATTCTCGAATCATTACACCTCGGCTGGCTGCACAAAATCCGCCCCGCCCGCCCGCCGTACGCCAACAGCCATATACTCGAAGAGTACGATGGCATTTTTACGTGCGCGGAGCACTTTGGAAAACATTCTCCCAAATAAGCCGGGGCTTGGCCAATATTGTCCGAAACCTGCCATTAGAGATCTATGTGGGTCCAGCGACCATTACTCCGGCATCGCATTGCAACGGTGAAGCTCGTCTGTTCTATATTTCCATATATTAGTTGTTTGAGCCTGTGTGTGGGTTTGTGGGTGTCCCATCAGCACACAATTACGTGGTAATGTCTCTCTGCGGGGAACCTCATCGGATATAATATCAAACGACCACCAGCCAGCTTGCCGCCGCCGCCCGACTCGACGTCCACACAGAGCCCCGCCGAGTCATCTGTCGAACCGTTTTTGATGGTCAATGAATGAAAATCAATCATTTTTAGACTAAGAGTGAAATGAAGACCGATCGCAACTACACGGGGGATATCATTAGAGAGATCCAAGGGACAGATGTATCGAACACACCAACGAACGAATTCAAGTAGAGAAAGAGAACCCAGCGGGTTCTGTTGCCGCCCGCGGCAGGTACATAAACACACACACACACACACACACACACACACACACACACACACACACACACACACACACACACACACATAGATCGACTCGAGTTGGTCGATGGCAGCCATGTCATCAAACGTTTCGGAGCTCTGTAGGCAAGAGGGAAGGCTCGAAAGAGCGATTACAAGGGTATTCTGACGGGAGAAATGAACGAGTGGACAAAACGCACAGGGGAGGCGGAGAGGGACTCGGGGGACCAGGGGGGGGGACGGATCCGGGAGTCACGAATGAAACGCTTGACCCCACTCGGTCAAGCTGAGTTAATTGCTGTGCCGTAATTCATTCGGACGTCTGTTTTCAGATTCCACACATGAACAAGTAGAGGTATCATGGCCGATGCTCCCCGAAGACACGGATTCCCGGTATGCCGGGAACCCCATCTGAACACGCTGTCGAGCGTGTGGTACTGCACCGCGGGACTGGCACTATCGATCTATGTTATAGCCGGTAGCGTCCAGCGATTCACCCGTTACATGTCGCTGCCCTGGCCGTCGAGAGACCAACCGTACATCGAGCTGAATGCATACGTCGCATGCATCGGAGCAGGTGAGTTGAATCGTTGTTGAATGCAGAGCTGCCTCCCCCACCTGCAGCCGCTGCAGCCGCTAATGATTGTTCGGAACATTGACCGAGTTTTGTGTCCTTTTTAGGTGTTGTGCTGCTGCCGTTCTTTGTAGCTTCGGCCGTTCTGCAGGTTGGCAACATGTCAAATGATGCGGCTACAGTCGGAGGCGAAGTAGATGAAGCCACTCCCGCTCCCGACCCTTCGGCTCTTTATGAAAATCTCCCACGGAGAGCCCGACGTAGGCCAGGAATGTGCGGGGGAGCTCTGAAACGCTGGCTTAAGGCTGCCTGGCGACACGGTGGGCCAACGTCACCCACGTTGCACCTTTGGTCGGCATTCTGTCTGCTCGTCCCGAAGGTGATCATGCACGCACGCCTGATACGCCACGGATTTCTTAAACGCAGCGATGTTTGGCATACCGACATGGATTTCCTGATTCCACACAGGGAACGACTCGTTCCCATCCACTTCCTGCCCACAGTAAACGAGACCGAACTCTGGGAGCGTGATACGCAAGAGGGCACGCGTCCCGCCATAAACCATCTCGATGTGACGGGTCACATCTCGGCCGAGTTCATCAACTACGCTTTGGCACTTCTCATCTACTCGTTGTGGTATCCGGCCGTGTTCTGGAAACGTAACAAGTGTTTTTCGCTCTTGTTCTCGCTGTATCTCGTCGTGACAATGGTTTGCCTCAAACTGCTGGTGTTCACGTCGGTGGGCATTCTCCACGGAGTCCACATCGTAGGTCAGCGAGATCTACTGCACCGCTTCGGACCACTTCTCCTCAATGTGCCTTCGACAGCGGCTCTGTTCCTCGTCTACACCGTGCTCATTACTCTCTCTGGTTCTCTCGTCTACTCGTATGGACTGCTGAAGTACTCTGAATGGAAGTCTAGGACAGCTCTCAAACACCACATTACCTGGCAAGGAGCTCAAGCCGGAGGAATCACGTTTTACGGCCACGGTCCCCATCTTTACTCGTTGTTAGTGCTGGTTGGTCTTGTTCTCAGCGGGGCGCCCATCGTTCACGATCTGGTTAAGGTCTACCAGGCTAGTCTGGACGGCGTGGTTCTCGTTACAATCTGCGGAATGGCCGTACACATAGTTCTATGGGTTCTGTTGTGGCTTCTTTTCACTATTAAACACGACTGGGACTTCTGCGCCGAAAACGGACCGCTCTCCGAGCACCCGATGAACTTTTCGTCGTCGGGACTCCAGCAAAGTCAAAGTCAATACAACTACACACCGTTGTTGAAAATAGCCGACGGTCCCGATCACCCACTACTGGTGGTCGACAACGGTCAGACATATCGGGTGAACGAGATTTCCTCCAAAAAAGCGATTCTCGGACTTGCGTCTCGACAACAGCAAGTTCAAAAGCTCCCCCATCCTTCTGAGGACGAGGACATCTACTGGCTCAAGCCGAGGTGAGTGGGAACTCCGCGATTTGAAGCACGTCGACCCAAATATCTGCATGCGTGTGCCGTAGAACAACAAGTTTTCAACCGACATTGTTTTCGCTAGGATGCCATCGATCAAAGAAGGAGAGCAACCCAACAGCCTGTCCTGGCTGAGATCTCAGAAACCGAAATCCTATCAAGGAACACCACTCAATGGTCAGGTTACCATCGCTACTCCGCCTCCTTCAAAGCCTCGAGTGACATTCGACACATCGAACAGCCCGAGCAAGGCACGCGCGGCTGCGTCGAAAAGTCCGAAAAAAGGAAAGAAACCTCCCGCCAAGCTGCCTGAGGATTTCAACAGCGCGGTCGACTACGGCACTCTGAAGAACTCGCCGTCGCTGAGGAGAGACAACAGCAATCAATTCTACAAGGTGATTCTCTTTACTTTTAAGTTTGATGTTCTCGCGAGATAACCACTCGTGTCGACGACACTTCCGTTGATTTGGTTCGATCGTTTCGCACTTTTCAGTTCTCTGAGTTTGCGAGGCAAGCACGTTCTGTTTCGTGTTGTAACCGTCTGTGTGTGTCTCTTGTTGTGATTGCAGTCGCTTTGTCCTCTTACGGACGAAAACGGAGCTAACAAACTTCTTGCGCAGAACAACGGCGGCTTCGATCCTCTCATGATCGACACTCAGAATCCGCAGCTCCGAGGCATTCTGACTCAGCAGAACGGAACTCTCAGTCCCGTACAACTGACGCCAAGGTACGTCAAGGAGGTTCAGGATGTTTATTCTTTTGTTTTTCGGAGCGAGGATGTCTCGTTCCGATCCTGAGTTGTTTTCGAATCCTAGCTCAGCTTCGAATCCACTAACTCGGCTTCTTTCTTCGGTCAACAGATCCGATTGCGTCAGCGACACGTCGACGAGTCCTGAGAAGGGCGGCAGCTCGAACGACTCAAATAGTTCGGGGGTTCACTCAGCGTGCAGTGAGCAACTCAAACGAACGTCATCGTTAGAGCAGCTCTTAGTTGAAGTTCAAAACCAGATCCCGACTCCGCCGACGGCGACAATACACCAACGGTCGGGCTCGGTGCACAACTGGAAGAGTATGTCGCTGCAACGTACTACTCTGGGCAACGGTTTCCATAACGGATACAGCGACGGGACGAATAGTCTGGTCATCCGACGGAATGCATCCAACGTCTGCGACCTTCAAGGAAGGCGTCCACCGATGAGGTTGACGTCATTCTCGGAGCATCCTGATTTCGCCGGTGCCACGCGTATTCTACCGCCGACAGTTCCGTCGTTGCCATCGATGCCGAACTTTCCCAAGCCCCCGGTGATGCCTCCGCTTCCGCAGAACAGCGAGTGGAGCGCTCGGTCGCCTTTGGCGTCCTAGATTGAGGAAGTTCGTTGCTGCAGCAGCGGCGATCAATCACCGTGAGGCTACGGAAGTTGGAAAGACACAAAAGTGGATGATCAAGACGATCACGATGACGATGAACGGTGATGACGATAGTTATGAGGTTTCATTGCCGCACTGTATAAAGATCACACGATGAAAGGAGAACATGACACAAGTCACACTCAAGTCTTCGGGAATCGATCCCTAAGCTGGCAAGCCTAAGTTGTGCCGCGGTTAGCAACGACAAAAACCGCATCTGTAAAAAGTCAAACCCTGTAGTGATTTAGCTTGCTGAGTGAAAAGTTGCATTTGTTCCTTCTTTTTTCGTCCTGTTCTGCCGGGAAGTTTCCGTACTCCGAAATGGAGCTCGTGCCCGACTACCGAACGGGATTCAACAACTCTTTATTGGAATGATGAATTCAGCCGATGTAGCGGATTGTCGTCCAATGTAAAATTCATTATTGAGATCGATGAGGACGTTTTTGAGTACGACAGCGGAAGAGAGATCAATGAAGAGAACGGGGGCTAGGGCATCATAATTCTGACTGTTTGCGATACGAAAGACAATAGCAAAGAGATCGAGAGGGTCGATTAGCGATGACTGAATACCGAGAAGACAAATGGACAAAAACGACAATTGGAGAAATCTCTTCGACCATTTCAATAGCATGTCATTCAACTTTGCCCGAATCCGCAAATTACCGGTGTTGCAACCGAGCGATTCCTCGACGCGTATCGAAGACGTGCGCTCCTGGCTACACACAGAACTTCTCGTTCGGCAACATTGTTACTCGATGCGCAGTGGAAACTTCGTCGGGAATTAAATCTGAACCGGTGTTCCAGCTGGATTTCGAAACGACGACGGAAGAGAGACATGCCGATAGTATGAAAGTTTTGATGCATTGAGTGAGACTTGAACCCGACCCCGGAATCTGAACATCCAACAAGTAGAAAGGAAGTTTTGCATTTTTCTACGGAAAACTCTCTAGTAGCTCAGGTTTTCGAAGGGAATACCTAGACAAACAGAAAGATCAAGAAGTTATCAACAACCACAGAATCAGCCCTTACTTCTGTTCCGGAATCCGTTGCGAACGTTGGAAGTGCAGTATTTTCTCACTGGCGTCTTCTTTTCATCGCGCGAGAAAAAGTCGATATCGAAACTGGTCCTTTGTATATACATCATCATCACATCAAGTGAGGAAACGTATCATTTTGGTACAGAGTCCGACGAGGATGTTCTCATGTCAGTTTTTTCTCAACTAATATAATTCAGACAATTACGAACAGTTCTCGTATCAATTAGGACTGATCAATGGAGCTTCTGTTCGAGTGAATTTGTTTATAAAGCAAAGTGAAATCTACTGTATTTACCAAAGTCAGTGGGAGCCGGTGAATTGAGTGTTTCAAGAAAGAAGTTTTGTAAGTTATCCTGATTGTAAACATAATTCTAACAAGCTTGATGATCTAACTTATTCGCATTTCCACGATCGAGCAGCGGTTTATCAGAACTTCATTCACAAAAAGAAGCTCATCGAGGTTGGGGAGCCAAACCCTAGGAACCTGGGCTGACATGAGCGGAATAATCATCGTCGCGTACTGAGAGAACACAACTGTTGAATAGTTCCCAACATCGACTCCGGCTGGAGAGCGGAGCAGGACGTCGACAACTTCACTTGAGACGAGCATCCTCTGGACACAACGATCCATTCTTGTATCACTCGCTTCCATCCGGCCAGAAACTGGATGGACTCAATGAGGATTCTCGGACATGACGAGATGTAGTTGTAAATAGCTTGAAAAGTTTTGTGTAAGTGATGACAATGTCGACAAAGACGAGGATAAGTTAATAAATTTATTTATTACGCCTACCATTTGTACGATCCCGATGAGAAAATTTGTTGTGATTTGCATGGGCGCTTCTCTCAAAGAGGATATGAGCAAGCTTTTTTCAGATAGCGGGAATTCGCACCAAGCACAGAAATGTAATTCCGAGTGAGAAGTCATCTGACCCGAGCGATGTCGCTTCGAGAGCGGTCTCCTGCCTCGAAGCGTTTCACTGTCTCCTCGTCATTCTATTCGTTCAGCCTATACAGCTCGTTCTGAAGCAAAGCAATCAACCCCGTAGGACTCAGTGGCAGAACCTCGAGGGAGTTTAGCGGCGTCGATTCGGGTAAAGCGTCGCTCCGTCCGGGCTCCCCCACCTCAGACACTTTTCCAGTCGAGTCACTCGACGAGCCATCATCCTGCCTTACAGCTTCCTCTGTCTGTCCGAAGCTTAATCAAACTCGAACTGCGGCAAGGAACTCTCGTTCTCTACCTCAGTTCTTCGCACTTTCTGATTCTTCGCTTCTCGACGGAGCCTCGGGGTCCTTTTGCTATTGCAAAACTTCTCAGTGGAACTGGATGTTCGCTGCCACCCCACTTCGGCCCACCATCTCGTACTCGTATCATTTGCTCACTCCGTATCATTCACTTCATAGTGAGAAAAAACTCTCCACATTAACTCCATTAAGGCATCGCTCCTCGAGCCAGTTGTGTGCTTGGATGCGTGGAGCTCGCCGCGTATTGTCCAAAGTGTAGATTGCTTTGCTCTGGGTGATGTGCGGGCGCAGTGTGCCGTACACGCTCGTATATCTTCCTCGTTCTGTTCTTCCCTCGTTCAATCTCGGGAACATCACACAGTCTACAGCCGAAAGCAGTTGGAAGAGAATAAGGAATAACAAGCTCTCAGAGAGCATACGAAACCATCTACAACAAACACTGCGAGCTACGAGTGGGAGGTCAAGTGACGAAAGCTACGATGAAGACCGACGCAACAGCGTGTGAATTGTTTTTGTTGGGTCATCGACGCCTCGCCCGCTCGACTGACAGTCAGTCAATTTGTTAGATGAGTTTCGCGTTACTTATTTTGGGACATTTCTTTCTCTCGATCGCCGTCGTTGTTGCTTCCCCTCCGATGTTCGCTTCGTTTTTCCTTCAGAGGGGATCCGAACAAAAGCATTACAAACCTACTGCGATAAAATACCGAACACCCGTGAAATAACAATGGCCATGTCGGCGGCAATACCGGGTGTAGCCACTAATGTCGGCCCCGACGCCGGCCGCAGCAGTCGACACTGGATTTCATATGAAGCCAAAGGAGGGAGTAGGGTAGGCGATGTGTCGAGCTGAACCAATATCAACAAGCAACGCAGGGAGCTGATTGTCCCTGACGAGCCGGCGGATCGTGGACCAACAACAACAACAACAACAACAGTGGCATCGTCCACCTCCACCGCTCGAACCCAGAGGATTCGGTTCGAGCTCATCTTCGGTGCTGATGCACACACCAGCGATTAGCGAGGAAATATCAGTTCTCACTTCCACAAGTCTTGATGAGTTCTTCTCGATCCGAGTATGTCATCGAAACCTCCTTCAAAGTGGGTTTCCACTTCTGTTCTTTGAGGTTTGAGAGCAATCTCGAAGGCTTGAACAAGGGTTCGTTTGAGCTTTGATAAAAAAAAAAGCTCCTCCAACGGGGGAACGCATTTCGTTGTTGAAGGAGGCTCACTCCTCGTGGGAGAGCGCTTGTTCAGTTATCAGATAAGAGAATCAACCACAGCTGGCCTTCCTGGTCGAGAGAGAAAAACTCAGTGGTGGCAGCAGCAGCAGCAGCAGCAGCACACCACGGGTTAGGACCGGGTGGTGTCGAAATCAGCGAATTCAACTTCATTGCTGCTCCCATCTTTCCATCCAATGCGCATGTCAGCCAGTCAGTCAGTCAGTCGGCGGCGAGTCGGTCGTTCGTTCGTTCGTTTGTTCAGTCGGTCGGTCGGTTGGTGGATTCATCCAATCATTCCTGGGAACACAACAGTTGCCTCGACCTTATCGTTCTGGCAGTGCAGCCTCTCCCGATGGCTCGAGCCACCGTTTCCCTGCTCGCTCACTTGCCTGCTAGATAAGCACCGGGTGCATTCGTGAATCGTTGATTAGGCAACTTGCGATTGCTCAACCGAGACCACTGTTTGATTCCTCAGTTTACTGGACATCGCTCGCTCCTTTTGCGTACACAACTTCCGAACAAATCCGGCCCTTGTCGGTTCATCGACCCTCAGCACCAAAAGTTCCAGAAGCCTTCATGTGACGTAATGTGGATTGTGATGATCACAACGGGAGACACCTAAATGACATCGACAAATCGAGAGATCGACGCGCTTGTTCTCCCTTTGCCTCTGGAAACTCCACTGAGAATGAGGTTAGCTCACAGAAAAATGAAGTTGTGTTTCGTTTTTTCCGTCAGGCGGTCGTCGTTTCTCGGTCTAGTGGGGTGGCTTCAGGGTTGCAGCCGCGGTCGTTTCGATGGCAAGTTCCTTCGTTCCGAGCAAGCAAGCAAGCGAGCGAGCGAGCGAGCGAGCTTCAACGAAGGACTCCAATATATCAAACAAAGAATGGCCGAAAGCTTCCCTAGCAAGGAAATGGATTTTCAATGTAGGCGGCTTGGGTATGACAGACAGGGGTGCAATACGGTGCCAGGAGTGAAGCTGCTGACGGCGACCGCAGCTTTCGATGAAAAGGCCAACGATCAGATGTCGCTGAGGAAACTTCTGATTCGTCCAAGAGAAACTCCAGTGGATTTGAAAACAGAGCATCCACGGTCGGAAGATTTCGATTTTGCGGAAAAATCTCTTGTCAGTCTTTCCGCCTTTCGATCTACTTTCCATCAAAGGTGGAGTCAATCTGTCAATCGCTGGAACTTTCGTGAAGTTTGCGCCAAGGGAGTCAGGTCTGAGCCTGCTCCCGAATCGAAAGGTCCATCCAATACGCCCAGGCTATACTAGAAGAGCGGAATATTCGGAGGGAGCGGTGGCATGAGTTGTGGATCACACTGAACTCGCGCCCTACGCATCTCCGCAACTCACTCGACGACTTCAAGCTGCTGACCAAGTTGAAAGCAAAGTTCGGACCCACAGAGGATCTCCCGCTGTGTTTGCATGCCTATCTCGTGTCGCGTTCCGGCTCCGACCGCTCCTCCCTTGGTCTCTCTGCCCTTTCCAGTCATAACTTCAACAAGTCCACCACAACTATTACTCCTACAGCGGAGTCCACAGAAGGAATTCTCGGCATTCTTACTGCTTCATGAGAATTCCCTTCTTTACTCTACCCTGTTCCACTTCTCAGGCAGGCTGAGTCTGATCTTTCTTTCCGGATTTGCTTGGTGTGTCTGCGGCAGATGAGAAAATTTGCAGAAACACGCTGCAATCTATCGCAATATCGAAGGGAATCGTCGTCGAAATTTCAGAATTCCGATTTCCAGTTTCAAAGTGGATACGCGACAGTCCAAGAGGAGCTTTGTCATCATTTGAGTTCTCTACACTTCTACGGCCGAGCGCGAAACATTTGATCCCTGCGGAGACCAGCTGAATGTTACAAAATCACAGCGATGATAACCGGTCAGTGGTTTAATTGTAGAGCTCGGTCTTTTCCCCTGACGTCATCGTCCTGCTTTTCCTAATCGCGTTGGGCACGCTCACGTATGCTTCCACGCACGCGATAAAGCACGTAGACATCAAGGTCGTCTGGGACGTGGTCGTTGTTGTTCCTCGACGAAGCGATTGCTATGTTAAATTGCGCTAGATCAGAACAAATTTATCTGACAGGCCGTCAGTGCACCGTGGTACGCCATCCGATTGAGAAATCTCAACAAACTCGAAATCGCTACTGCTTTGACGTCATCAGGGATTTGTCGTAGCTCTTGCGGGCTTCGCCCCTGCTCAGATTCCGACTTCAAGATTCAGGTGACGAGATGCCTGCGCCAAAAGCTTTGTGTTGGATAGCCAACTACGATAAGGTGCATTTTATCACCGAGAACGTTTAATATAATTACGTAGAAGCTTTACTTCTGTAGTCTCGCGTTCTCCGGCGTTTGGAGCGCTTCGAGCTCGGCCGCTTGTCAGCGATCTAACGGAGGGTGAAGCAAGGTTGCTCGTGGGAAGGTCGCTTCACCGTAGAAAATGCGTGTTTTGCTGGATCGAGATTGAGTTCACGAGAGAACGCTTGACTCTCGGCAGGTGACAGAGACCGATGACTCGCCTAACGCCGCTCCGACGACGAGACATTCTCGTTTCATCGACGCGCTAAGCGGTTCGGCTTCTTGCAGAAGAACTCTTGGTGAAAGAACCGCGGTGAAAGTGGCTCGATTTCCGAGATGGGTTTTGTGGTTCTGCTTTGTTAGCTCCGGTTGGACAGTGAATTCTTTCTCTGCAGGGATTGCGGGGACCTACGGGGACCTGCTGTTGCCACGTCACGGTTTTCGGTTTCGAAACGGCCATTCGCACGTTTCATAATGTGCTAGAATCTCATTTCAGGAAGCATACACAGCCGCAACCACTGCGACTGCCGCCGCTGAAAAAGTTTCCAGGGGAGGGAGGTGGAGTGTGTTGCTAACCGATAACAAGTTTTGCATCTGATTTCCATAGAGATATTGCCGTCAGGGCACGGCTTACACTTGTGAAAGCATCAACGGCCGGCGCGGTTGATGGTGATGGTGGCCACTAGTGGCGAGTGGCGTTTCATCTTGCGGCTCGCTAATGGGACCCTATTCGTGATGAAAAATTTGTTTTCTCTCCACTTCGAATCTCGGTCTCCGATGTGCGGACTGTACGACCAATGTTCCTCGGATGCACACACGTGAACGACTTGAGCTGCGCGTTATTTTTTTCATGAAATAGCATCACGATTCGATTGTTTTTATGAGCTGGGCCCGAGGGAAGCTCTTGGTTTCCCTCGCTACTTCTCTGGGAATACGAAAACTTGCGTTTTTTTGCGGCTTCCGATCCTGCGGGGTAACCTCGACAGCGAATCCTTCTTTTCCCGTTCCGAAGCAAATGCAGCTGTCAAACAAGCAGCTGTCACCAACAGCCAAGAGGACTTTGACAGAACCAGTGTCCCCGTCTCCTTCACTCCTCATCCAGTGCTTATTCTTTTCCATCGGCTCTATCTTACCTTGACACAATGCGGATGTCATTCATCTCCACTTAAGGTGAACAGCCCGCAGCTCTTCCCAGCGACCTTGCAGGCCACATGCTTCTCTTCTTGACAAACCTACAGGATCTCCCAATGTCTTCTCGGACTTTCAACCGCTCCTTTCCAGCTGCATGTCTTCTCGGTCTTCACCTGCAGGGCCCCTATCCGCACTCTCGCGCACCACTGGTCTCCTTGCTGTCGCCATTTCGAGATGGAACTTTTCGTTCCTAAGACGTTCCGCCGTCACTCGGTCAGCAGTTTCGTACGACTGTGACGTTTAACAACCCGTGTCAAGAAGTAGCCAACCTTTGCTCTGGCGGGCCGAAAAGGGTGCTACCTGTTATTAATAACAAGGACGGGAAACGAATCGCACCTCCTGCACTCACTGGAGAAGGAAATCCATGCCACCGGGCGCTAACTCTGTCCAGAAATACTGCTTGACAGGATCGGATTGAGCCGCCCTGTTCCTTGATATAGTGTGGAGCCTTGGGGTCCACTAAACTTCGAGAATCGAGAACCTGTCAGGCGAGTGGACAAGAAGACGTCTCGGTCAACAGTACTGATGGGACACAGCGTTCGTGTTCTGGTCTGTCCTCGAACAGAAAAGACACGACCGCTCGAAACTAAGCAACTGGAAGAGGAAAGCCTGGAAGTCGATAGAATGAGGGAACCGCGCCACGAAGTTTTCGTCGTCGGAGCGAGACAGTCGGCGGCAGACCGTGACAGGAGAGACTCCTGAATTACGAGACAGTAGAACTTTCAGGGTCTTCGGAGTGTTTAGCGGGAAGGTTTTTGGACTTCCATTTCGAATGTCAACCTCAATAGGATGGAAATGTCACTAATTGCGACGGAACGCGAGTAATTCAGTTTCTCGCTCACTCGCTCAGCTCGTCTGACTTCTTCGGAGTTTTTACGACACTATAAAACTATGGAGACAACTCCGGAGACAAAATATATGATTGGGTTGCCGTAGGAGCGGCAGAGGTAACAAGGCAACGGTGGCCACCTCATTCACAAAGTCAGCTCCGGAGTAGAATGGGAGAATCATTTGAAATGGGTCGATGTTCCTCGCTCGCTCGTTCGTTCGTTCTTTAGTTCGTTGTCAACGACGGGTGATGTTGTTCGAGACACAGTTACATGATTCGCCAGTGTTTGCTACATCCTGTAGAGGGACCAGGCGAAGCGAACGAGA
The DNA here is from genome assembly GCA_021527715.1 of Neoseiulus cucumeris. Taxonomy (NCBI): domain Eukaryota; kingdom Metazoa; phylum Arthropoda; class Arachnida; order Mesostigmata; family Phytoseiidae; genus Neoseiulus; species Neoseiulus cucumeris. The sequence goes on from JAJSRV010000240.1 coordinate 13,646, forward strand.
GGAGCGCAACGAGAGATAGGAGGGAACGTTCCGTTCAACGTGTGTTCGTTCCAAAAGGAACAAGTGGGGTAAAGGAGCGGCGGCGACGACGACAACGGCCGACCAACCGCACGAGGAGGAGAAAGAGGAGAGCACCGTGGAGAAACAGTCAACGCATCTGAAATGCAAATTATCAGTGTCGTTGTGATTACGTGGAGGAAAAGGTCAAGTCCCTCGGGGGGCTGCAAAAGGAAAACGACGGACGAAAAAGCGCGGGATTATTGTCACGTCATGCCGTCGCCGCTGCCGCTTCTATTTCCAGCATTGCTCTCAACGCCTTTGCTTTGAGCGGTCGAAGGCAGCCGCGATAAGGCATCGTTCAATGCAGTTCAGGGATGGGAAAGAGAACAGGTTGCGCGTTTTTTTTTTCCGTGGGGGTTTCCACGGCCGGAAACGCCGCACGCTTTGTTCAAAGCACGCTAAAATGGGAGCCTGTTCGATGGGCGGGGGCCGGAACGCTAGGCACGCGAAAGACACGGCGAAAACAACGACGAGACGTAAACGGGGCTCGGAGAAAGCGTTTCCAGGACTCGAAAACGCGCTCCGGAGATGTTTGTACATGGTTCGATCAGGCTTCTTTCCCGCCGAAGAGGATGCCGTTCCAGCGAATCAAACTCAACGATGGCAAAGTCATCGCCGCCAAGGTTGCGTTGAAAGCGGCGAACAACGAGCGACCGCGCTCTGAACGAGGGAATTCCGTTTCCAGGAGAATAGGGTCATCAGGAGGTGGAGGCAGGCAACGGTCGAGCTCGGGCATGAGGGAATGATTTTTGAGAAACCCCATTCGTTCGACTTTTGCTTTCTGATTCAGCCACGCGATGTTCGTGTTCGAAGGCATTAAAATGCAGGAAGCCCACTCAGTGAGAAGCCCACGGCGGCGAGGCCTGCCAAACAGCCAGCTAGTCTTAGGCTTGGGGCTTCTCCTCGATCCGGTGAGCTGCTTTGCATAGTTATCTTATTAATATAATCACGTCATAAGTTGCTGTATGGCAGGAAAGCTGGGGGACCGAGAAGAAAGATAGATAGACAGACAGAGAATGCTCGACTCGCACGGATTTGAGCCGAGAGATTCTTGCCCCGGCTGCATGTGCCCCGGCGCATCGTCTTTGTTCTTGATCCATATCTGTCCGTGGGGAGTCGGGTAGTTCTAACAAAGTTAGGCACCAATAGCAAACCCTGAGAAGCTCTCGCGTATTCGAGATCAGGATAAAGGTGGACCCCGACTCAACTTTCGCGTAGCTCGACAAAGTGAATGACTTTTCACTAACTTTCGATATAAACTGGTTTCGTCTGAAAATTGTCAGATGTGAGCAAACCAGACAAAATGTTTGGGTGCTTTATGACTTTTTCAGAACAAGTAAGATAGATTCTCAACTCGTGCCGCACCTTTCAGGCTCAGGGGCCGGAGTCGCTCTTCACGACGTCATTTTAGCTGCGCCATAAAAGTCAGTTGTGGGAAGAAATCAGTACCACCCAACGACCATAGGAAAAGCCGCGCGCTAAATAAGTCAGGTTGGATCGACCTGAAGAGCTTCTAGTAAACAAGTCGAGGGTTCCCGATGGGATCGATGATGAGGACTGACAGAACTCTTGTTCCAGACGTTGAAACAAACCTGGAATCCAAATTTAGCTTCTAACAAGGGAGACATGAAGGCTCGGGAGCGTGTTCATGTGTCCCCCACCCTCGGGAGACATCCGACCAGTTTCAGTTCCAGTTTTTCGGGGACGTTCGTCTGAGTAACAGGCAGTTGCAATCCATCCGAAATGGACTGTTTGAGTTTCCAGACTTCGGAGACACATACGAAAGGCTCACGGATCCGGGTGACATTAATCTTTTACCTCGTCCGACTCAATACTTCACCCGATCGGGATGGAATATTTACGACGTCAATACGACAGGCCTCTAAGACCGGTATACTCGAACCTTTCTCATTCGATTCTGGCATTTCACGGAGACATCTGTCAATTGATTCCACGTGGGGTCTACGGAGTGTCACTGACAGCAGTAGGGATCTCGATTCTTCGTTTGCCCTTCATCCGGCGAACAAATCTGTTGACTCTAGTGGAGAAGCTTTGAGATTCCTTTGAAAACGAACAACGCTCTCCCCACGTCGTGAAGTCCGATCCTGTCTTAGACGTCGGAGAGACTGGGGGTTCGAATTCAACGTTCGATATCTGCTTTTGTCCGGCCAACGAGTCCAGGCGCATTTATAAAAGTCTCGCAGCGGCTCAAGCCCCAGCCTCAGAGGACCATGAACGACGGCCATCGTCATCACCACCACCACCACCAGAGCGTGGTTTCCACAGTTTGCCCAAAAGTAGGCGCTTCGTTCAAAGTTTCAGTTCGACACTTACTGCAGCTGAAGATTCGGAGACCCGTCGTTCGTTGGCAACTCGGAGCACGTCGTCAAACCGGTGCTGTCCTGTGCATGAAGTTTGCGGATCAGAGCGAGAGAGAGAAAGAGGGACGAAACTCCCGACTGGCTTTTACCCGCGGACCCTTTTACTCCTCGCGGGCGGATTAAGCCTCGCCCGCAGCAGCAGTAGCGTCAGCCCCACCGGGACTGGTTGGTTGATTTTTAGCTCGACGACGACTGGTGGTGGTGGAAAACTGCTGGGGTTGAGGGCCAGGATCTTGATTCAGCGGCAGGTTTTTCCTGCTAGCTGCGGCTTCGTCGATTCGTCGCCTCGGATCGTCTGAGGGCTCTTTGGAACACCCATCCGAGACCACTGGAAAACGACTCAGCGAAAGCGAATTCAGACGAGACCCCACTCCCGAAAACTAAGCCAACTTTTTCCGGCACACGGTACGCAGCGTCCCTCTCCACGGGAATGCTGATCGAGTTCACAAAAAAAGACACAAACGGCCCGGCGGGGGTGTCCGCAAAAGGAAGAGCCGCATGATGTCAAGACGCATCTGTCGTTCTCGCTCCATCTGATCCGTTATTCATTGCACAACTTTAAGGACATAACAGTAGAGTAAGAGAGTCGACGAGGTCGGCCTGTCGACCCGTCGGCGGAGCGCGCGGCGTTCTCCGGCTCGCACAGCGGTCTGTTTTCGTCGCTGCCGCTGCTTTCCAATTACGAAACCCACTATAGCGTTTATGAGGAACGAGTTTATACGCTCGCTGTTCACTACGAAGCAGCGCTGGCAGCAGACAGCCCGCCTGCCTGCCCGCGCAGATGTCACACTGCCGTAGAGTTGATCATCTGTTNGACATGTGTGGTCAACTATTTGAAAGAGATGGTGCAACGATCAGTCAGAAGTGTAGAAGATACTCTGTCGCGCGTGGAAGAACGATGGCAGCCAGAGCAAAACGGAGAAGGGAGATTAGAAAATGAATGGAAGGAGCTGGCTCTTAGTTCAGCAGGGTTGCGAAACGGGGGCAAAGTGAGGTGTTATCTAAAGAATGCGCGCACCCCACTCCCTTCGCTTACGACCGCGACGGGAGCCGCTCGCTTGTGTAGCTCGCTGGCTTGCTGTTCCGCCGTTCTGCCTCCTCCACGAGTCGGTTTTCCGTCATTCCGAAGATTCCAAGTCCACGGTGTGTGTTTGCGAGACTGTCTTGCACCGGATCAGTGACAGTAAGGACACCACGCTTCGCACCACGTTCAAAAATGCGTACGTGTCAGACGTCGACCCTAAGATGCTGTGTCGAACGCCTTCAATTCGATTCCGGCGAAAGCTCCTTTCGAGAAGTTGACATTGAGCAAGGGAAAACAGAGGGTCCCAAGCCGCTCACGCGAAGTCCGAAACGGCCTCCAGATACCCTAGAGCCCTAGAGGATGCAGCTGACTAGAAGAACTCTCATCTATGATTTCGAAGGAACCACATGACTCGCGCTTTTGAGCGGAGAGACATCTATTCCACCAGCAGAAGAACGACGACCTTCTAAATTGAAACTCTAGGCTGCAGAAATCACTGCCGTTCTCTGGAGGCTGGAAGAGGAGAAATGGTTAACGAAAGCTTGCGTCCCCCTCAGCTTGGCCTCAGTATATCGGAGGTTGATCCCAAAGAATGTGAGTGCCTTTAAAACTCTCCAGCCGTCTAGCGGCGTTAGCGGCAGCAGGAAGATTCTCATGGTGACAGTTGAGAAATGAGATTCGACCACGACAAGGTTCGCATTCCGCATTAATTAAATTTCACGATTCTCTTCAGCGGACTCACCGATCGACAGACAAGTAAGCAAGCAAGTAAGTAGTAAGCGGTCGACGGGCGAGCGCTGAAGCGAACGAGCGAGCGGAGCTCTGGGTTCGGCTGGAAAGAGCGAAGGATCGAGGATGAATTTGAAAACAGGAGCCCGCTTCTGCAGCCGATGGAAGGAAACTGCTCAACCTGTTTAACGTAGGGTTAATGTATTCATCGAGCGCTTTTGTGAGGCACACAGCAATTTGCATTTCCTGCTCTCTGCTTCGAGAAGTTAAAGACGGCGAAGAGGGCCCCGGAAATAGGCCAAGGAGTCAAAAACTGAGCTCAGAATCTTCATGTCTCGTTATCATCATGCTCAGCACGTTCGGCTTCCTTACAAACGGTAATTTCGGTCCAAACTTGATTTTCTCCAAATCGAGATTTGCAACAAGACGGAGTTCTTGAAAATCCTAAAAGAACAAAACTTAATCCTCCCTCGTCGATTCTCGTGGTTTGCTCAGCGTCTCATCTATCGGAAAGCATCGCGTTTGTTCACCGCGACATCGTTTGCAACCTCTCCCATCTATGCAGTGGAGTGATTCTGTCCAGGAACGCTTCAATGTCGGGAACTGCGAACGGATCTCCTTTGTAGGCGATGGACGAGCTGCCTTTTGGTGAACACAAACCCGATTCCTGAGCAGGATCTGTGCGGCTGGCCGACGCCATCCGAGAAAAAAGCAACTGAGGTGCCAAGATTAATAGGTCCCTGACGCAAGGACGACGACGTAACCAGGATGACAGGACGACAGGACTGTTTCGTTGTAGTGTGGAGGAGGTCGACAAACTCTGCTCCACCGAGTCGTCTAGCAGCCACTTCAATCTCACGCCGCCACCACATCTACAACACACACCCTCGGAAAACGATGTCTTGGCAAAATAGAGTGGAACACTTTTCATGACGTTTCCTCTTTTTTCCAGACAGAGAAAACAAGGGAACGAAGTAAAATACACCCTTGTCAACTTGAGTCTGTTGTTCGCCTTCCTTTGGACTCGGTATTACAGATAACACGTTGGAAATCCCGAGAGAGTCAAGCTGCGTTGTGGGTTTCGTTTTACGGAGAGATTGAGATTTATTCGATGCTGATTTTTCCCATTATAACTGATTATCACCGGAATATATACAGAATATTTTCAATTTACCAGGCTCGAACGACGTTGTTGTAGCCGTAGCCGTAGAGTCCGTGGGCGTAGGCGCCAGATGGAGCGTACACGTTGGCTGCGTAGGCAGCGGGTGCAGCGATGGCTGGGGCGGCAATGCTAGCGTAGGCGGGAGCGGCAACGGCAAGAGGGGCAGCGTGGATGGCTCCGTGGTTCACCGCGGTGGAGTAGGCAGTGGACTTGGCGATCGCGACGGGAGCGGCAGCGTACGTCGGAACGGCGGCAGCGTACGTCGGAACGGCAGCAGCGATGGGAGCGGCGATGGCACTAGCGGCAGCGATGGGAGCAGCAGCGATTGAGGCACCGATGGTGGAGATGGGAGCGGCGATGGCCGACGCAGCGGAGGCAACGGGGGCGGCGATGGCGGCGATGGGAGCGGGCAGTGATGAGGCAGCGTTATAGGCAGCAGCGGCGGGAAGAGAAGGAGCGGTTCCCTGTTCGTTGGTCGCGATCGATGCACGGAATCCGGCGCCGTCAGCAACGTAGTTCACAACACGCTGGCGTCCATCAGCAACGTTGAGTCCGTAGGATCCAACTTTGACTCCGGGAGATCCGGACTCCTGGCGGAAAGATCCTCCGGTCGAGTGTTTCTCGTCGTATCCGAAAGCGTAGTTTCCGAGACCCTGACGAACAGAAACCAGTTGTTTAATAAAAACCTAGTTTTCAATTTGAGATGGAAGGACAGAATTTCGGAACACCATCACAAAATCGTCATCGAATAGAATATGAGTAGATGCTTCGAAGCATCGGCCAAAAACACGTTATCAGACAGTCACCAACGAACATCGAGCTTCTCTCGCTCAGAAGTCACTCACATCCTCCGAACGGTGCTGGACAGAGTTTCCAGAGGAGAGGAGAACTCCGGCGTTAGCGGCAGCGGCGACAGCCAAGACGACGAGGACCTTCATGTTGTATTTCGGGTGTTTGCTCGATCTGAGAGATCTTGCCAGAGGAAAGTTTTCGGCGGCTTTTATAGCAACGATGGACAACCGAAAGTCTGGCCGAAGATCCGCCCCGGCCTTCCAAGGTCACAGAAGAACAGAACTGGACCCATCAACTTTGTTTTCTCTCTTTGTGAGCACCGCTTTCTCTCACTGGAGGCGCCGCCGGGTCTGGAGTTCGATCATGGGTTCACGGCCGAGAAACGTATGCACTGATGGTGCACGGACAACGTACAATACAAGTGTTCTTCGGGTCTTGGTGTTCGCATTCCTTCGACG
>JAJSRV010000321.1:0-20422 GCA_021527715.1 Neoseiulus cucumeris
TCAAGCAAGAACAGACTATTTCGACCAAGCTTGGGGAGGCCATAACTCTGTTATGATCGGAGCGATTTTGAGAAACTTTTTTTTTGTTGGAAAGCAGGAAAGGAGCCGCTGATGACGCATGATGATTTCTTCACCTGGACTCATTTTCGAGAGAGTTAGATCAGATAAAAGTCGGAGGGAAGCCGATTTCGAAGTCCATCTCCATAGCCAAAGTGCGGGCTGTCGAGTTCCACAATAATTTGCGAAAATCACGAAATCGAAAATTTTGAAGTTGTGCCGTTTTGGATCTCGGCTCTTCAATTGCGAGATAAACTGTATGTATTGTTCGAGAGACCGATATACGAGCATGTCGGAATGGAAGTTCAGTTTTTTCTTGCTCCGAACAGCTGATGCATACCTCAGCTAAAGCATGATAGGAATTTCCCCCCGGCTATGACGATTAGGACCCGATGACTTTAAGATCACGTTCTTCGAGTGCATTCATGGCGCCAGGCGGCGTGGCGCGTGCGCCGCGTCGGCGTGCTCATCTTGACGTGACGGCGGCGGCGGCGGCGGGGTCGGAATCTCGGCGGCGCAGTGCGCCGGCGTTTTCGCAGCGCGGCGCACAGCTCTGGTCCTGACCTACCGCATTCTGCGAGGTATTACTGTATCCTGAGTTCCGTTCATGTCGCGGTGAATGAGAGTCACTCCAAGACGAATTGCAAGCCGTCGCGGCGTTCGTTTTTAAGATGGCTAATTTGAAATCTAAAAGGGACGTCCTAAGAATCTTGTTATTCACAGCTCGAATCGGCGACGTCGGTATGATATGATTGGTGGAGGAGTTTCAGCGCTGATCGGATATTAATAACGGAGCATTTCTAGGAAGTAGGAGCTGGTTTCCTCGCCGCTATCTCCGAGCATTTTGTGCGGGGCAGTGACGAATTCGGCTGTAATGATGCTTCGGAGACAAAAACTCCGCCATCAACGCGGTACTCGCTAAGAACAGGGGATTCGTAACAGTTTCAGGGAATCAATATTTTCAATTGTAGGTAACTCCGCCGCTAGTGGCTCTGACTGCAACTCTCGCCCCTTCTCCTGGCTCGATTGCTGCGTTTGACAGCACCCAAAGCTTCGCGTCCGCTTCATCGCCCTCCGACGTCACTGACTTCGCCGGTCTGTCCCGCGTCGTATCCGGGTCAAACCGCTGGTCGTAGATTTGTCTGGCGAATGAGATCGTATTATGTTCTAGATCAATGTGGGCCCCGTTCGTCCTCATGAAATTTTCCCCCAGTATCATGTCCTAGGTCAGTTTCTCAATGATCACGAACTCATAGGGAAGAAAATCTCGTGTACTTATATTCAAGTTCACGCTGAGGACGCACGCTCCGAGAGTGGGCATGACCGAGCCATCGGCTGTCAATATCTCGACTTCTTTGGAGGGAAATCTCACGGAGTCTTTCCTGAGGTATCCGGCTCTGACCGCTGAAACATCCGCCCCGAGGTCCAATAGAGCTTCTGTCGGTTTCTGACCTTTAACATCGATGGCTATTCGGTTTCCACGCATTTTGGATGCGGCGCCAACCCCTTACGCGGTAGAAAGGGCTGACAGCTTTAGAAGTTTCCCGTCTGCGATCCTCTTCGAAACGCGTCTTGACCCTGCGGCCGCGTTGCTGGAACTCCTGAAGCCTTCTTTCTACAGTACCGCATCACATGTCCCACTCGATCGCACCAATTGCAGATCCGTACTCCGTCCGCGGTACGACGATCGCCGAAAAAGAAAGGCCCTTCCCGCCGGCTTCCGTATGGACTAGTCGGTCTTCTTGACGGACTTATCGACCTCCCACGGAAACTGCCGGATCTTTCCGGTGTCGCCACTTTCCTTTCGGGACTCCTAGTTGGTCGATAGCTTCCGCCATCACGATTCGTGATTGCGTTGATCTTCGACTCTTTAGCTTCTCCCTCATTCAGAAAAGGAAGTGTCGCGTCCGAATACTTCAGGGCGTCGCGCAGTTCGTCCACTGTATCCGGTCGTGAGCTAGCCAACATCATCATGTGTTCACGTCCCAGCGTTTGAATCACCCTCCTTACGATTTCCGGCTCGTCCATCTTCTGGTCGATCTCCCGACACAGCTTCAAACATGCTTCAAGATGGTCTAGATGAGATTCATCTTTTTTGTATTGGAGCTTCCGGAGCGCTTCTTTTGCTTTTTCCTACAAACGAGTTTCATTAACGAACCTTGACCTGGAGCGTTTCTCGAACCCGTCGGACCCCTTTTTCGTCATCAGGAAGATGTTAGACAGAAAACGCACTTGGCTGGTTGGAATCGGCTGAATGGCGCCTTTAGCGATTAGGTCGTCGACCAAATTGTCCATCGCTGTTGTTTCGGTATCAGTGAAGCGTACCGGGCGGGGAAAAGAGGTTTGTCGGGGGGTAGATAGGATTTATACGATTTATGATGAATGTCATATGATGAAATGTAAAATACGATTTATGATGAATGTCTTTGCCATGTCTGACAGGCGTTCGGCAATGATCTTGGGGTTGAGAGGTTCAGATGTCTCCGCTAAATATGAGATGGCATCTGTCAAGGGTCGGGCTGAAAGAGCCTGTCCTTCGGCGAGCTTTACAAGGGAAGCATCTGCCTTTAGTGCCAGGAAGCATTTACTGGCTTTCAAATCGGCTTCAGCGTCTGCCAGAGGCTCCGGATTCAAGAGCTGGAGGCTCCATGGCTCCGGGTACGCTTGTTGTAGTTCATCGGTTAGTTTGGTGACATCTTTCGTCTCGAACAGTTTCGTCAGGGCTGCGACCACTCCTGGGCTGTAAATTAGGGCTCGGGACTGAGTATGATGTGACAGGGGTAATCATACGGGGCATCATGATTACTAGGATATGGGAATAGGTAGAAAGCAACCAGACCCGGCTGACAGTCCGAGCGTCGTTGTCGCAAATCATTCATTGATACATTCGATGTGCCCTTTATACCCTACCCTTACTCCCCCGACTTTCAATTCCAGTCCCTCCTGGGAGTGTAAGGCAAAATGTTACGTAGGGTCGCCACGTTCTCCTTTCCACCGCCATCATCATAGAAGAAACGCTTGGGCACGCCGGCGCCGTCGAAACTCTCGATTCTTTTTACACCGAATGGCCCTTTATATTCTTTGTTGTTGGGAGGTAATCCAACGCGTACGAGAATCTGATCTCCTGCTTTTACCTTCGGGAACCTCTGGTTGTGCCTCCTGTCAAACTGTCTCTTCTGCTCCGATTTCTTCGCACTCTCTCTTGTTTCGGACCTCTGCTCCTTGAGATTCAGCTTATCCTCTATCTTTATATCCCTGTCCGCCTGCAAACTCGGCATCTGGCCGGTTAGAGTGAAGATAGGCGAGCAGCCAATGCTACTACAATGCGACCTTAACTGCCGCCTCAAGCGCACATTTCCAGCCTCCCAGAAAATTCGGGTACATGCTTATGTAAATCTTCAGATCCCGTATCAGCCTTTCGGCCAAACCATTTGATTCTGGGTGGTACGGACTCCCTAGCTTGACCAAAAGGTTTCTCGGTTTCGCCCAATCTCTCAACCTCTTGCTCTCGAAAACTCTCGCGCGATCCGAGGTCACCACCCGTGTTTCCTCAAACCTTTTTCGTGACAGTAACTGAACGACTTCCTCCGAGTTTTCCCTCCCAGCCTTTGCGAACGCATACCTAGTGTTGCGGTCAATCGCAATGATGAACGATTTCGTCCGCAGTCCGCAGACTCCCGGACTCCTCTCTAAACACGAACCTCGAAGCGACCTCCGCGTCTCGTAGGTGATCTGACGGGAAGGCCGATAGAAAACTCTCCCTCCATCTCGTCCACGGAGCCTCGGTACCTAGTCGGTACCGTGATCGCCGAGTTGTACCACGCAAGTGCTGCCTCCGAGAGATACTCTCGGAGGAGCATGACTGACAACTTGTGACTTGTGAGTCGAAGCACCCGCGATCTCCGGCGAATCGCTCGAACTGAGTCACCCACAGCTCCGGAGTCGACTTATCTGACTGCCCGCGGAACACCGAAGGTTTTTGCCCGAACCTTTTCCGCAGCAACCTCCTTGGCGAAAAGCTTCGCAAACTGAATTACAACTTCAGGCACGGCCTCTTTGTTCAAGGTGGAACCGACCCTTCTCTCGTGCTGAACTCCTGAATTCCGCGGATGCCACATTAACTCGGAACTCCTGCATGGCAATGATTTCTTCAAGGGGCCGCTTCGGAAGCTTGTCTCCGACCAGTTCCTTGAGTTCGGCGCCCGATTTCGCATCAAATCGCCGTCCCCTTCCTCTTTGTAACTTTCCACCACGAAGTCTCTTGACGTCGGCAGCCCATCCTCCTGGACCCGGACGGTGATCCACACCATTGTTCAACCAAAACTGTCGACTGCGCCAGAAAGCAACCAGACCCGGCTGACTGTCCGAGCGTCGTTGTCGCTAATCATTTATTGATACATCGATGTGCCCTTTATACCCTACCCTTACTTAGGTCACAGACTTACGTCACCGACGGTGCTGTCGAAATCCGTCGAAAATGGACGGGATCGCGGCATTTAACGGTTCGTTCGTGGCGCTCTCTGCGAGTTCGCCCACGATTTCCTCCTCTGAGACTTCGATTGGGAAGTCTCCTTCATCCGAGTCTTCTATGTTCATCTTGATGTTCTAGAATCAGGACGGGAATGTGAGCTCAAGAGTCTCAGTGAAGATATGGGTAGTTTGTTATGCCCTCGAGCTGTTCTGAATTTGCGTTCGGCATCGCGTCAGGGACGGCGGCATCGTGTTCCGATAAGGTTTCACGGCATCGAGTCACGAAGGTATGCTCGCTATCGTTCTAAGAACTTCAGCATCGGGCTAGCCTCGAGGCTGCTCGGCATCGGCAATTTAAGCCGGCATCGGGGAACAGTTTCCGCGGTAATGTCGATAGTAGGGATCGACCAAGTGTGGCAAACTGCGCACTTAGCACATGTGAGCGTCATCTGGTGAAGCTGAGGAAACATATGTTCTTTTGCGATGTTTCCTGGAAGGGAAGCGGGGTAGCAACTCACCTGTAACAATGGAACACAAAATGGTGCACGGTTTGATCACAAAATATTCATGAAGTTTGTTGCGCCGTAGACACGTCCGTGCGAGCCGGGCGGAAGACAAGCAGTGAGGGTCGTCTGCATCCTCGCCGCCGACCACCCTTCTGCGTTGTTTTTCTTTAAAGACCGTCTCGTCGCCGATCGGATCACAATCGCTAACTGACCTCGGTGAACGATAGAGCCCGACGAAGTGGAATCTTTTATTACTGAATAAAAGGCAAACCTCGACACGCTTGTTCGCCTTCTCCGCCAATTCCCCTCTGTTGGAAATTCGTGTTTGAGACTGTCGGGCTCAGATCAAGCGAAGACCCAATAGCATGAGTCAGTGCGGTGACTCATGGCGTCCTAGCCCAGGGCGCATGCCAAATTGTAAGGAAAGCGGGGTTCTTTGAAGATTAACGATCACTCAGGAACTGATGCCAACCCCGCTGTCACGAACTCACTGTACGGAGCTGGGTCGCGCCCCAGCTCCACTACATATGTACCCAGCTATATAGGTACTTAACATAAGCATGTGAGTCATATCTAGGCGTTCCCTGGGAGAGCACAGGCTCCCCTCATGGTATATAAGGACCCTAGTTTCTCAATAAACCTCACTGTGGTGCAAGACTTCCTTCCTTGCGTTCACTCAGCTTTGTCATTCTACCGACTAGCAGCTAGTGCTTCAGGCCCTTCCTACGACTTCACGACGTTCAAGTCTAACACGTTATCAGACAAGTACGGCTACGTGACACTGACGTGAACCTCCGCTTCCTACCAGCGGGTAAGCTCACTTTTGGTAACTCCTTACTAGTCCGTCAGCTCGTACAGAGCAGTACAGGTTGTATTTCGGCTCATGAACAGTGCTCAGGAGATCGACAGCGATTCTCTGTCTAATCTAAGCGATTACGAGATCCCTGCATCTCCAGAAGTTGAGGCTATGGCCCACCTCACTTCAGCAAGCGAATCTGGTTTGAAATCTATCAGGGTGTGCAGTCTCACACTTGCAGAAGATGGCAGGAATTATCTGCCATGGCGAGCGATTGCGACAGTGACAATGCAGAGTCAGGGAGATGCTTGGAAAGTGGTAAACGGAACTATGAAGCTCACGGACGCTGGTTACACGGTGGCCAATGCTAAAGCGAAGACAATCATCTTTTGGTCTGTTCCACCCTCGGTGGTGGCGACTTATTTTAGTACGGCTCCGCAAGATATCTCAGCAAAAGATGCTTGGGACCAGCTTCAGAACAGGGGCGTAGCCAGGATTTTTTTGGGGGGCGGCGACTCTATGTCATGGGGGGGGGCGATTCGATACTCGGGACTCGGCAGTATAGGGAATTAACATGAGGAGCAAAAATCATGGGGGGGGGGGGCGAGCGCCCGATCGCCCCCCCGACTCCTCATGCGTAGCGCATGAGGAGTCGGGAAGAAGCTCCGCGGAGCCTCACGGTTCCGCAGGAAATATGCGGCGGGACTAGAAAAAGTCGTCGGCGGAGCCATTCGGTTCCGCGTTACACAGGTTGAGAAACGCTGGCCTAGAGAATCTTCTTTGACATTTTCCAAAACAGAGAGGGAAACCACGTGAACCGTCTCTAAAAAAGTCGGCCGGGGACGAGATTCGAACGAACGACCTGCCGCTCGTGAAGTGTCAACAGAACGAACCAAGTCTGCAGATGACGTGCAGACCGCCTAGACCACTCGGCTATCGCAACGGTCATAATGTAAGGTGATACTCACTGCTTGATCGTGACACTCATTCACTACTAGCGGTCCCGGCCGGGCTCCGCCCCGGCTCCGTAGAGACCCGCAGAGATGACCGGAGAGTTATGCGAAGGTCTGTGCACGGGACCTCCAAGGTGCGGGTGGTTTAAGAAGCGAAGGTGAAAGTCTGAGAGAAAGTAGGGAAATCTGGGAAGTTGACGCGTACTCGGGGACCGGAGCCAATCGTTTTCTCAGAATGTTTTACATCTTCTAACGTTTTCGCCTCGGAGGCGAAGGCGACCCCGAGGAAACCAAAAAAAAAAAAAAANTGTCAGAGTACTTCTTCCATAAAGAGCGAGTTTGTTATAAGTCTGGCGCTTGGACGCTCAAATGCAAAAAATTCAAGCTGTAAGTTTTTCAGTTCCCGATATGGCCTGTAAGAAGGTCGGAACAGATCCTTTTTCATTCTTCTCTACTTCCCTCTATGTGTTGCCATCGCCTCCGATCTGCAGCTAGCTCAACCGAGATGATCGCTGTGACGGATTTTCAAACCTAGAAAGTCTTCTCATAATTATTGTAGAAACGTTCAGCAGGGGCGGATCCGGGAGTTTTTTCTTCACGGAGATATGATATTCTTCCTCAAGCTGAAAATTCTATGCAGCGTTTCTCAACCTGTGTTCCGCGGAACCTAATGGTTACGCCGGCGATTTTTTTGGTTTTGCCGAACATTTCCTTTGGAACCGTAAGGTTCCGCAACTCCTACATAACTGCGACCAAGAACAGCTTTGTAAATGCATTGAGCTCAAATGAGTTGCGCATTAGAGTAAACTATGGCTTTTCCTATAGACTCTACAGAGCAATCTTGCATCCTGTTCGGGAAGTGCACAACCCCTGTGTATTCAAAATACACTCTCGCTATTTAGAAGGGTTGCTGAGCCTCGTATCGCTCGTGATCATTCTGATCCCCGGTAGAATCCGATCGGACTGCTTTCGGAGCGTACCGCGACTGATTACGGTACAGTTCCGTCATCCTCCTAAGCTGAGACAATGTTGGGCACGTAGAAGTTCTACTTCTAGCCTCGAACTCCGCATACAAGAAAGTTTTCAGATCAGAAACTTTCGCATCTGATTCCAGTGAAAAAAAACCTCCAATACTGGGCTGACGGGGAATTTCTCCCACATTATGTGGCGTAGCGAGACGAAGTGCCATCCAGTGCGGAAACTCGATGTCTGTGAGGATTCGGAACATGCTGCCCCGGCCGACCGGCCGCGACCGTCGGCCGCCCCTTGCGGACCCCCTCTACGCCCCTACCCACATAGAATCTGTGTTAACAACTACGTTAACAACGTCATTCAGTCTACTCGATGTTTCGTATGAAGTACATCAGTGATGTTTGATTTTGAGCGCATGGTTCCGCGGGCTTGGATGACCTTCGAAAGGGTTGCGAGGAGCGTGAAAGGTTGAGAACCACAGATTAACTTAAATGTATGGCGGGAGGCTAGAGTCTGACCAGTCTACTGACCCAACCACCAATGCACCAGCACCTGTTTTGGATGACTCTCGAGCGCAGCTGTTCGATCGCGAAGATCTTTCCATCCTTATGACAAGTGCCATCATTCAATTATTCCCTCGCCTCTTCTGTTCCTGATTCGCATTGATTAAGTTACGAATTGCGTGGATCTGGGCAGTAGCACTGATAACTAAGTGAAAACGCTCGGACAAACCTTCACCCAGTCATTTATTGAGAATAAGTAGACGTCTTATATACCTCACGCCATGATGTGAGAGAGAGAGCCCATGCGGACACTTCAGTCAGCGTGGGGCCTCCCTGAGGGATAATGCTAAAGATTCACATACACACCGACATGGGAAGAAGAAAAGTAAAAACATCAATAGTATCTAATGCACAGCAATTTGTCGATCGTCTCATTGTTATTCCTGTCTTTAGTAGTATACAAATTTTGAAATCTTTCTTCGTTTCTGATTCTGACTAATATTCTTCCTCTCAATCGTCGGAATGCTCTATTTCTGATCTTGATGTTCCTTCCTCTTGGCTTGACTCTGATTTTTTACTTCGCTTGTTGCCGGTCTTAGAGCGTTTGGTTCCTGATTTCTTTCCGTGCTTTATCGAATTTATCGATTCGAAAACATGAGCCGAAAGCTCGAGAGTCGGTGACGTGTTTAGGGAGTCGAATTTCTCATAAATCCGACTCGCGGCCGCCCCGAATTGCAAGGCCTGGAGATAATATGTCAACGTTTTCGTCATCGGTTGATCCGGCAGCTCGCACGACTGGAAGAAACTTCTGGTGATCGGATGGTCCGGTCCTTTGTGCCGTTCCGACATGTGTTTCTGCGTCAGACGCTTTTTCAGATCGACCTCGGTGCTGGCCATACCGTCCGGGTAAATTTTCGCAGTCGACTTGAACGTTTGGCAGAGAAAGCAGTTGCGCTGGATTTGCCCGTCAACGTTCTCGAACAGAATCGGCGTCCGGATCGTCACCTTAGTGGACGTCTAATGGAGTCGCCGGTGGTCGTGAAGGCGACCATAGCCATGGCCCGTGCGAAGAAACACGATACCGTGGGAAGACCCTCTGTCTCGCGAGTGTAGCCGTCTTTTTGTTTCCTCATGAGCCTGGCCATGAAAATCGAGACCAGTTCTTCAAGGGGAGTTGGTCCTTCGTTGACGGTGACGATTGCGGAGAAGGCGTCCGAAGCACCGACGGGCAACGTTGTGATCCACCTTACCTCCCACGACGAAGCGATTTCCTTCCACATTTTGTAGATGTCTTCGAGGAAAATCCCGTTTTCATCGATGAGATGCTGCAGCGCCGAACGACGTTCGCCAGGGCGCGCCGTGGCGGAGTGCCGCCCTCCTCTCACAGCGAAATGCAACGGAGGATGAGCCCCGCGCCCTTGTCGTAGGATACTGGAAATTGTCAACGGACGATTGTGATGAACTTCAACAAGCAGCTCTACATGCCGGACAGAAATCTTGGGGGCCAAAGGCCCCATTGGCCACCTCTCTGCCCACGCTACTGGAAGAACGCCCTCGATTTGTGCCCCTTCCGCCGGCGCGCCGCTGGGAAAATCAAGCAGCGGCGCCCTGGCGGCGCGCTGGGGAAACTTGGAGGCGGCTGGCGACGCGAATTCAAGTGCGGCGAGCCGGCGAATCCATGGCGCGGCGCACAGCTCTCCTGATATACCGACCCGTTGGGGGTCCGCAGCGTCTTTCGGAGTATTGAACGAGATTCTCATGGAATCCGAGTCGTACGACGATCTGCTAAATGGCCGTGACATCGACGAAATACGAATAATTGCCAAGACTCATCGGGTGAACGTTGTGGGTGTATCCGCCGGAATCAGTATCACGTTGGAACGCTTTTTTGGAACGATTTAGTCCTCCGGCTTTTCTGCCATGACCGCAGTCATCAATTCTGAGCTATTCCAGTTTTAATTGTGAGACCGCTTCGTACTGATGATCTTTTTCACGTGCAGGTGATACTATAGTAGATTTAATGCTCTTGATGCAGTATTCAAAAAAGCCTACAATCAATATTGGCGTTGTCGATATGGAGTCAACGCTCCAACAAGTGCACGATGAAGCGGGTCTCGGAAGGGGCAGGAGCAACGAAATCGCTTTTCAACAACAGCTTGAGCTCACACTCAAGGAATGTGTCACTAGCCGAATTCCCCCCTTCTCTAAGATCGGGCTCCTCGCCGCTCTTCTTGACCCGGAACTCAAGAACATTCAGAGACTGAGATACGAAATCCCTGATGAAGACCCGGCTGCATTGCTGCTCGAATCAATTGAAGAACATATCCCTCGATCTGCTTCCGTTGATGATGAAGATGTTTCGGTCGTAGAAGGACCGCCGCTCAAGCAGCCGCGAGCGTCTCTCATAGCCAAGTACTCGTCGTCCACAAGCTCAGCTTAAAAGTCAAGGCGCCACCCTCTACGAAGTATACCATTTTCAAATGGTCATATCTCTTGATCCGCGCACTTCCGTTGGGGTTTTGCTATACCACTCATAAACTTCACGCTGACCAAGTTTCAGCGAAATCCGAGTGTTCACATCAACGACCTCTCCTTGTGAGTCTTCCTACCTCCTCTGGTGGTACGGGCATCCCGATCCCCTCCGAAGTCGCACTGGCGGCCTTCGCAGCATCCGGATGCGCCGCTGAGGATGATGTCCGCGACGTCCTTGGCGATGCGTCGAAAGAGGTCCATCTGCTGAACGCCGCTGTTGACGAATTCGTTGCCCGGTACGGTATCGCGCCCTCCGTCGAAGATCGTCATCAGCAATCTAAGTGGATGAAGGTCGTCAGCGAGTCCGTCCTGTCAGCCCTCTGTTCGCGACTCTCGTCATCGGAGGTGGATGCGATACGGCTCTCTCACGCGTCTCTGCCCGAATCCGGCTGGTGGCTCCAGGCCCTACCATCCAAGAACATCGGTACGCAGCTCTCGGAAAAAGATTTCATCCTTGCTGCAGGATTACGACTGGGACTACCCCTCGTCGATGAAGATACATGCCTATGTGGACAGACGCTTGACCGCCGAGGCCTACACCGACTCAGCTGTGACACGTTGGCATCTGGCCCGTCACGGTGCGATCAACGACTTGGTCTCAAGGGCATCGCGGGAGGCTGGAGTCGCCAATACAAAGGAGCCTCAGAACCTATCGACGAACGACCAACAGCGTCCGGACGGGATAACTCATGAGCTGTGGTCCCGCGGCCAGCAGATGATCTGGGACGTCTCAGTCCGAGATGCCTATGCCTATACAGGAATATTGCACGCAACGCGCGAGCTGTTGTCGCCAGAGGCGAGCTTGACAAGAAAACCAAGTATGCAACACTGCTTGGTGATCACCGTCTTGTTCCCTTCGTCATCGACACACTGGGCGTTTGGGGCGAGGATGCGTTGAAACTAGTCAAGGAGATCGGAAAAAGAATCGCCGCAAGACGAGGTGACCAGCGAGCTGCGGCATTTATCCGTCAGCGCATCGCCATCGAGGTCCAACGCGGGAACGCGAGAATGATCTCGCCCAAGCAGTGCCCTCAGGGAACTCAATTCCCTTAGTGGCTAATTTACCCACTCAAATTTCCCTTCTGTAATATGCTCTTTTAAATAACCATTTGTAAACCGAATGTTATCTGAAAGTGTTGGGGGAAGAGAGTTATCACGAAAACTCCCCAAACTTCCATTCTTATTGTTGCCGAGTTCCATCACATCCATTACCCAAATGAGCTTCTTGGATAGGACGACCACTAGAGGTTATCTGGTGGATGTGAAACGTGAGACAACAGAAGAATCAGTGACCCGATCGCCTACTGCACGCGGCTTGTAGGCTGAACTTTAGGATACGCGTATTCAGCGAATCAATCACTATTTGCACAAATGTTTGCTCGGATGGTAGGAGTGTTCGGAGGAGTTCCTTTTGTGAAGTCTGCGTTTGAAGGAGAGCTGCCTTCAGTGCCTCTTCGATTAGTAGCCTGACATCCTTCGTTAAGATAGACATTTTCACTGCTTGTTGAGTTCTTTGCTTTTACGCTTTGATTCTCGCCACGGAGTACTGCACGCACGCTGAGATCTAGGGCAGGAAAATATCCTCGTCGCCACTGTTGTGATACTGAACTGGAAGAGTGTACGAGACAGGGAAAACACTGACCGCAGGCTAGGCTTGGCTCAGTTTCATGTTTATTTTCAAGATGGCTGCTTTTTAAAGAAACCCTTTAACTTCGTTACGCGGCACACAGATATCGCCGAGCGGCAGCTCGGGCGCCACCGCAACACTGAATCCATGATCGGCAGCGCCAACATGATTCTCATCATTTCCAATCAAAATAAAGGGTTTAAGAGCGAAGCGTTCATCCCATTCACAATGTCGTCCAAACACTGCATTTCTTCAAACTTAACCTCCTTTTTCTCTGGTTTCACGGAGCGTTCAACGCGGCTCCCTGCAGCCGCATCTAAATCGAATACTGTCATGGAGTGGTTTGTTCGCACGAACTCCTCAAAATGTTTCCGGATCTCTTTCGCCTCGGGACTCGTTAGGAATCCAGAGTCTTTTGACTAAAA
The DNA here is from genome assembly GCA_021527715.1 of Neoseiulus cucumeris. Lineage (NCBI taxonomy): Eukaryota > Metazoa > Arthropoda > Arachnida > Mesostigmata > Phytoseiidae > Neoseiulus > Neoseiulus cucumeris. The sequence goes on from JAJSRV010000321.1 coordinate 12,842, forward strand.
TCCTGAATCGCGCCTTCTCACAGAGTAAAAACATCCTCCGAGACCTCTTCAACGGATCTACAATACTGTCGCCGGCGCCGACGGGACCCTGACGATCGGATCCTCAGCTTCACAAATGGTCGCCATCAGCTCAATTCGAGCTTTCCAGAACGGATACACGTGGAGACTGACCTCGGCTCCAACGGTTTCTGACGATGAAGCTTGATCGGGCGCTACGGGTACCTCAGTGCTCGTCGAAGTCTTACAATCAGCAGCCTCGCGCGCTCGGTAACGGCTTTCTCTCAGAAAGAACGGGCTCACAACGTAATCCGGTCCCTCACCGAAAAACATTTTCAACTTCATTTCAACACGGCTGTCCGAGGATGAACATACAAGGTCTCAGCACCGGAAAACCAAACAGGCGAATCGGCCGATCAAACAGCAGTTTTCCCTCACTCTCTTCCGTCATAGAAATCCCTGACCATCTTTCTCATTGGATAAACTCCGCCGCCGCGCCGCCGCAACCGTCGGCGCAGGGGGAGAGAGATGTAACAGCTTCTTAGCGGCTTGAGACTGCACCGAGCTCGCGCTGCGTCGAAGAAACGACAAACATGACATTAGACACCAGCAACAAGTAGCATGTCTCATCATCAAAGACCCACAAGAAAAGACGAAGCAATCTCTTCAGACAAATCAAATCCTTCAGCAATCAAGGAGGGTATCAATCAATTTCAACACAGAAGAAACCGAATAGAACAAACAGGACGAGGATCAACAAATGGACATCGAGCGGAATACTTCAATTGGACGCATCAAACGAAACAACGAAATATCCATACCTAATAATAAAGCGCTAAGGAGGTCGAGGTGACACAAAAAGTTTCTCGGAATCCTCCCAAACTTTCATGTAAGAAACTCTATGACAAAACCAACCAGTGACCTGACAAACGACGGGATTATGAGAGGTTGCACCAACAAAGTCTGCAAACGAAGGGGATCTACTTGATCCCGACGTGCTGTAAACGTTCCGCTCACAACATTGGGGTGTAGGTCATAGGGACGCAATCAAGATGGCAGCCGATGTGGAGAGGACACAACGTTGGCGCGCTCGCTCGTTGGCGCGTCGCTCGCTTGCTGCTTAACAATAGAGCGAAAAAACGGCTCGAAAGTCTATTTAGTTCTGTTTTGACCCAACCAGGTCAAAATCAAGATTGGAGTCCCCAGAACTTGAAGGTCTGTCCGTAAGGAATTGGAAAAAAAAGAACGGTCGCGTTCTCCTCCTTCTTTGTTTACGAATGTTTTCCTCCTCTCCCCTTCCAAACGAACTCCGAGAGCTGTCTTAGGGAATCTATTCATCCAGTATTCACACTAGAGCCGAGTTCATGTCGTAGTCTGTTCACCCTACTCGTTCATCTTCCGCCCCAAGGTGCTCATTCGGCATACCGCTCCGCATTGGTGATCCGATATTTAACCCGACCGGGCGCTCGACCGAAAAACACCGTTTGTACTCTTCATCGACATCGCAGCATGCATTAAGTCTCGCAAGACAAATTGTTGCTGTTATTTACCGCGGCTTGAATGCTGTGAGCCAGAACGTTCACTTTCTTTCAGGGTAAGCTATTCGGAGAGCGGATCCGACGCAAAAGCCGTAGAGCATCGAACGATATGGACTCCTCGAGAACAAAGAGGGAGAGTTTGGATGCGGCATATGTATGCAACATTAAAGATTCTCGCTGCAGTCTCCGAGACGACACTATACGGGGACTTTCAGAGATCAAAACAGAACGTTAGTTGCGCTGTTTTCGTTCCATTGGTTTCCATGCTCATTCCTGAGACTGATTCCCTGACCATACATGAGTATTGGATCTTTTCGCAGTCTCGGATATGGCCCTCACAGAGCGCGGTGATACCNTCCGGTTTGTGGCGAAAATATGTAATTATCTGGACTCATCGAAGAAAGCCGTCTACTTTGGGAGAGGGTTGTGTTCACGGGACCGTTCGCGGACCGGTCCCTCTAAATAATGCGTTCATGGTGTAAACATGGAGCTCAAAAAATATGGCGGCTTTTCCGCTAATTCGGCGGACACATCCATTGAGCAGGTGGCTCAAAAAGGTAAGATCTATGGCGGGCTTTCAAACATCGAAGGTGCTTTCTGCTGTGGTATTAAGACTCCACTCGATTAAGAGGCTGCGAATCATTAGAACATCTCATCGTGGTTAGTTGAAAGAGATATCGTAATGCATCAACGAAAGCCTACTCTCTAATGAGTTGTTCCAGCCCGAGACTCCCTCTATTTTGCAATCCAGTAAGTCGGTCAAGTTTCGGGTTACGTACGCTTAACAAGATTCACAAAAACATAGGTGCTGAGTATGGCACTATGATTGTCATCATTGGTCTCACGCAGATTTCTCCCGGATAAGAGCTGACGTGATTTGTGCGGATTCGAGAGCGGGACCAGATGATATGTTGATCGTCCGCTGAGTAGACTCTAATCCAGTTTACTTCACCAGCTTCGTAAAGTTCGTCACTCAAAGAAACCCGTAGGCGAGCAGGGATGCCTGGCGAGTGACTTAGAGCTCTATCGGAGGAGGAGAGATTGCAATATGCAAATCCGCTCTGCCCTGCCCGCATTCGAACGCGTGGAATCCGAGCGTAGGAGTATGGAAAAAAAGAATGACACTTGTCGCCGCAGTTGTAAGCTGTATTCTTCATTCGTAGATCTCGAGGTGAGGTTCTATAGATCTCGAGGTGTAGTGCGGACAAGGTTTCCTCCTCTCCCTCGGATTCGCCGTGTTGGTTGCGTCCCTGTGACCGAGTCCCACAACATTGTTCTCAGCGCCGATGAGGCCGCGTCGCACATGAAAAACAACAACAGAGAGAGAGAGAGAGAGAGAAAAAGAGACAGGCATTCGTGATTCGATCCAGGCCTCGGTGTCCGCGCGAAGCGCGGACACTTCATGTCTGGTCATCCATAATAGGCAATTCAAGGAGTTCATTCCAAAACTCCAGAGTTTCCACGATCAGGGGGCGTGTTGAGACGCAGAAAATCGAAGAGATTCCTGGCAGTTGAGACTTGGAGTCTGAACGAAAACAAGAGTTCTACTCTAGCGAAATCACCACCATGAAAATCACAATGGTATTCGAATGAGGAACTCTGCTCTCATTAAGGCATTTCAATCTCATCGCGCAATGCGATTGAAAGCTCAAGCAGAAGGCTAAGGAGCGGGCGGTCGGCGGAACAGCGATGAAGTCCGCACTGACTCGTCTGCAGCCGATCGGAGCCCGCGCCGGCAACATTGAAAAAGATTGCTGGCGAGTAATGTCGTTCAATTTCTCTGTTCGGTATTTTTGCTTAAGGCGGGTTGCGGCTTGGAGCGAGGAGTCGGCAACCGCCGACCGACCGCTCCATAGCCTTTTGCTTGAGCTTTCAATCGCATTGCGCCATGAGATTGAAACAGTGTAAACGCGCCTTCAATTACAAGGATTCATCAAAGACCCGGTAACTCCCCGATCACCCGAAAACCGCACGCCCGAAAATATTTTGCTTAAATGTTGGTTTCGGAATTGACAACCAGCGGCCAAAATCTCTTCTTGATATCGTCTGCCAAAAGAGAGCGGAAGCGCCGCTGTGTGTGTGAATACGGTGCTGTTGACACGGCAGACAGCGTGCAGAGACCACGACAGTAGGTGATCGCTCAAAAGTCTGCGACGCAATCATATCATGGAGGAGCTCAAAATCCCATCGAAGAGAAAGAATTCCCCGTACATTATCGAGAATTATTTTTTTGAGGTGGAGAAATCGACGCACGACACCAACTACTTTCTTCGGTGCATACGGAAGAAACTTGATGGTTGCCCCGCTCGAAAAACTCTGAACAAGGTGGGTTTGTAAGACGGCACTACATCCGAGCTCCGGGTCAAAGTAGTAATTTTCCTCCTTCATCCTTTGCTACCCCACCGGATCTCACAGTCGGACCTGATATTAAAGTAGGACTACGTTATAGGGATCGCTTCCAGCGAATTCGAGAGAAGGTAAGTGATGCGGATGTGACGTGCGTGTGATGTCATTCTGCCACTGGTTTCGGGATATATTCTCGCTGCTGTTTTCACCAGATGAAACTTGCGGTTGCAATTCTTTCTCTCTGCTTTCAATAATAATCTCATTGCTACTATTCACCAGCTATATTCACTTGTTTTCCTTCCGAAAGTCTACTGTTATCAATGGTTTTCGAATCCGACGACGCGCTGATTAGGAGAGAGTGAGAGAGGCCGCCGGCATGTAAACAATCAACACAGCTTGACTGTTTGGACGACGTGTTCAAATGGAACTCGGAATGAGACATTGAGTCGTACGGTGCATGGAACCCGAGTGTGGGCTTGGACACGTAGAAGTAATCCGACTGTTGCTTCGGGGGGTGAATAATACTCGCTCCATGCTTTTCTTTCACCAAAAGACACGGCAACCAGCTCGACATCCCGACATCATCAGGCAGTAGTACTTCTGAGTGAGTAGGGTGGATCGAGATTCTGGACATCTTTGACGACCGAGCTCCTTTCAGGGTGGCCTTCCGTCGCGTTCTGGAAACGTTTCTTACCCAGGTTTTGTAAGAAACACTGTTCGAGTTTTGATCAATAGTTCGAATTGGCACGTCTGAAGCATTGCTTACTTCATCATCGGCCATCGGATTTTTTTTGCTCCGATGGACATTCAGCTGGTTTCACATTTCATCAGAACGTAGTCCTACACAGCTAACGATTCAGTCACTGACTGAATCTCACCACCGGGTTTTTTATTCAATTCTATAGGATCCCCTCATTCTGTAAACAGAGAGAGATGCATCCTCATGCACCAGAGGAGAAAGAATTCCTTCGAAGATCAGCGACCGAAGATATGAAGATACGCATAATAGCGGCACCTCAAAAAAGCGTGAAACGGGTGTATGATGACAGGGTCTACGACTTTTTGGCGCCGCGGAAACGGCGACGAGATCGCAATCGCCTCTCGCCGCTATTACGTGGAAACTGTTCGCCGCAAAAATGACGGCGCACACCTCTGCTATGGATCTGCCATTCGATCGAATAGCTACATACTGAGATGCTGATTTACAGGATGCGCGCCGGTCTCGACGCGCCGTTTGCGCCACGCCGTTTCGGGCTGCGCCGTTTCCGCAACCAAAACTATCAACCAAAAACGATGCGCTTCGAAAATGACCGCGCACACCCCTGATTCAGAGCCATGGGAGAACATCGGTACTCTTCCGCGAAGCTCCCGCACTGTTTAAGTCGCCAAAATTGCGGCTTCTGAGTCCGTCGCTTAGATTGCGGTCGCTTCCCGGAACAGGAGCTGGGTTATGGGCAGCCCATCTACGGAAACCAAAACAAACGGAGAGGAGAAGGGGAAATGGGAAAGACCATAACCGTCGCGCGGTCTCCCAAACCGTAGTTTTCGCGACGCTAGCTGTCAGACTCTAGCTGTCAGCGTCCCTCGCTTCGCTCGGGGTCACCTGATTCCGTCGACAAGGGACCGGCGGGGGATGTCCCCTTGCTGTGAGCCCAGCTACCACATCCCCTTTGAAACCGCGCGCTGTTCGCCGCCGCTGCGCATCCTCTCCTCTGCCGAGCGTAATGCGCCGCTGCTTCCGCCAGCGCCTGTTTGCGGCCTCAAGTCGGCGGAAAACCGAATGCGGGAGCTTAGCGGAACACAACCGAACATAGAAGTTGACCCCATGACGCGATGAGAAGAAAGTATCCATACAGAGAGAATCGGCGGGGAATATCTGAGAATTTGTTCCACTGAATAATTCTACAGAGAGCTGTCGCTTCTCGAGCTCGAGTTGGCTGCCTGATGAGACCTCAGCCTATCCACGATGCATCGAATGTCGGAGACCCATTTTTACGACAGTCGTCAAAGCCTCATCGAATTTCTCGAAATTCTCAACAAAAATGAACGAGCTACACGACTTCCATCATTAGTCGCTCCACTGTTTACAAACACGGGCCGCCGCGGCGGCCCGTGTCTGGCCCGTGTCTGATCAAGCGTGGCGGCGCGCGCGGCGATTGTGTTCTGGGCGTTATGCCCAAACAATCTGCGCTCAAGAAAACCATTCGAAGCGTGCGGAAGGAGTTTGGAAGAGCACCCGTGGCCCCAGCGACCCTGATGGAACTTGTCATACCCGAAGAGTTTTGTGTGTATAAACCCGACACCTCAGAGCAGTTCCTCTTAGCAGATAGCGAGGGAAGAATTCTAATCTTTGGTCGTCAACGTAGTCAGTGGCGTAGCAAGGGGGGTGCGGTCCGCACCGGGCGCCACCTTCCAGGGGGCGCCATTTCGAAGAGTATCGTAATTTTTTGAATGAGAATTCTTGGATACTATAGCGAAATTCTGCGACTGTTCAGATAATATCAGGTTGATTCCAGAAATAATCGCTATCAGGCTCTCATGGTCTCAATCAGTAAGTTGTCAAGGGCTACAAGAAAAGTTGCGAGAGGTACAGCTAAACCTCGTTACAGCGATCCTTACGTGATAGAAAATTCAAGTGNATCTTATGAAATTTTGGATCGAACGATTTCGGGTCCAAAAAAAAAGTTGTCAGATCCGACCCGTGGCCCCAGTGACCCTGATGGAACTTGTCATACCCGAAGAGTTTTGTGTGTATAAACCCGACACCTCAGAGCAGTTCCTCTTAGCAGATAGCGAGGGAAGAATTCTAATCTTTGGTCGTCAACGTAACGTAGTATTTGTGGGATGAGAGACAGTGAAACGTGGTTCATCGATGGAACTTTTTCGATCGCCTCGCCTGCGATGAATTGAACTCTAATTCTGGATAAGAAATAAGAACAAAGATTCCTTCGTGGTAACTCGTGCCACTTTCGGCAACTCTCTTTTGTTATTCTCCCTGTCCTCTGCTATGGTCTTCTAAAGACCTCCCCATGACGCCACAGGGCGACTCGTTCGCCACAATCTCCCGAAAGCGACTGTGCTCGGAGTCGATTACCTAACAATTGAGTAACATTTCGCTCACGGCGCCATATGAATCTTAGCTTCCCTATTAATCTATGTCTAATCTCTCAAAGTTAACCTTTAGGCTCATATTTCCTTGACATTTTGTTCAGAACTTCACGGCTTCACGGAGTGATCCACATTACATCAATTTGTATAAATGCTGACATGCCCTCACGAGATCCACATAATTCGTTCGAGCCCGACACCCGAGTTTTGCAGAAAATCGCAGAATTCGGTCTTTGAGAGTCAAAACCATTCCTTCCAGAGGAAAATAGTGGATGATGAAAAAAATCGATGAAGCGTTCCGAAAGTTCCGAAACTGCATTGCCGTAGTGGAGACTCTGGTGATCACCAACCTCCCTCACAGAGTTTCAAGAAGGCTGCACGTTTTCTCTCGGCTTCGATGGAAAAGCAGTAACTACAAAGCGGAGCAGTTCGTATATGGGACGGATAATGTATTAAATTTTACAAAAACATGCAGGCGTCCGCGAATGAAGTCGCGTCGTCGCCGCCTGTGAAGCCAGGGAATCGGGTGACGATAGAGGCGCGCGAAGCAGATGTTGCAGCGGCTATCTTCTCTTACGGAATCTGATTCAGG
>JAJSRV010000242.1:0-16472 GCA_021527715.1 Neoseiulus cucumeris
TTTCACAATCAGCGAAATTGGCCACTGTGCGGCGGCGCATAAAGTTGTTGACGGCGCAGAGCCGCGATACGGTCGCCTTTTGAGGGGTCTCGCTATTGGTCTACTCTATGTTGCAAAAGAGCTCCACGAACACAGAGTCCCCGATTCCCCGACTTTCATCTCTCAGAATCTTATTCTCGAGATCTCATCCACTGCCAACAGAGGAGGGCTCCCCGGGCGCTACGAGCTGAAAGAAGCTTTTATGTTAAGAGAGGTTGTCACCGGAAGTTCGTGTCCTTATTCTATTTTTTCTCTTATTATTCATTCTTTTTTAAGGTTTCGGGACGCACGAACTACCTCAGTGCAGTGTCTTGCAAGGTGACTACGGGAGATGGACGCCTGAATACTAATTGCGCCAACATGCTCGCCTACATGTTTAAAAGATTAACTTGTTAGCTTGATAGACTTGTTAGATTTATATCGCAAACNGGATAGAATGATCACGGATTCGAACCTCAGTCTGAAGGCTCACGCTCGGGTCTGAAGGGACATAGTCGCTTCGTAAGTACTTACCTGTCACGGTTTAACACAGCCTCAAGCACTCTGGACTCTACCTGGCCGTCAGCATCGGGACGGCTCAAGGCGTCCGATCGTTGACGCCTTGCTCGTTGCAATCTCTTAGCGTGCGCAGTCGACCGACCAATATTGGAACGTTTGCGACCAGGCATTGTAGCGAGGCGTCACTACCAGTACTACGCTAAGATGCGTCAAGGCTGATCCGTCCCACCATTAAAGCCCCAAGATTCCCGGCTTTTGCAATGAATCTAAATACAATTAACGTGTTACCCCTACCTAAAGGATTTATTATTATCATCAACTGTCGATGACTCAGACCGAGATCACCGTATTCAGACTCGGAGAATCAACATCTGCTTCATCGACCATTGACGCGTTTGTCATTGGCACCAATATAGGCGCGTAGCTTGAAAGACCTTATTCGCGGTCATTAGGGGAACAAAGTTGTCGAGTTTTCTTAAGATTACGATTTATGGGTACAGTTGCGGGCAACTCGCGGTAGCCTAAAACCTTCCTGGGCGAGGTCGGCACCACGGTGCGAGGTTCCACCAAGATCCGAGCAGGGGTTCGAGCGTGATTCGAGCTCATGCTCGCGTCGAACGTTTCTGCTTTAGTTTGTAGATTTGCTCTGCGTGCTTCTACGAGGCGCCGATAGCAGAGTTTGACTGACGCGATGTTCTCCTCAAGGCAAGGGCTTTCGAAAAAAAATAGCAAAAATTACATTCGTGATGGGACAAATCCGATGTTTACTTGTCAGCCCATACAGTCTTCTGAGCCTACATGCAAATTGCACCCCTAGTGATGACCTGCCTATTCCACTATCTAGGGTAGAATAATAAGACTTGGTTTTGAATGCAACGTGTCGCGAATGCGCTCTCCTCTTCCCAGGAATCAATGAATCTTCTTCATTCTTTGGTGTCGAAATGTTGACCTGAATGTGAATGACAGAACTTCATCATGAGAACACGGGACGGTGATTTACCGTGGATCTTACGACGTAGAGCAGGACTGACTCAAGCCACAGTATATTTGAACTCAGAATATTTCATCGCCACATAATCCTTCGACGGTGCCGCTGCCGGCTTTGACAGCTGCACTCATGCTGGAGTCAGCTGTTTCGATGGAGACTCCAGGAGGGGAAGCAAGGACAAGTGAGAGCCTTCGAAAGCAGCTGAAGCGAGCTGAGGTTTCAGAAATCTGATGTCTGATCGCTCAATAGAAGAAGCAATCGTGGAAAATGGATTGAACGATTCCGACACGCATGCCCCAATTCAGTCAATATACCATACTTCATGATTTTTTGTGAAGCTTACTCACAGACCTGCGGTAACACTGGGGCAAGCACGACTCTTTTCACGGGTGCGTGAAGCTTTCGCATCTTCGAACATGAGAAGTGAGCTCCGCGCACTCACCGCCCCAATCTCCACGCAGCAAATAATGAGACATTTTACTTCCACTCGCTTTGAGCTGGAAGCCCGTCGGTCACCCGACAACATGGCGCCGTAATCGAAGAAATGGAAGCTTCAAACTTCATGTTCCATTCGATCATCCAAAAACATTGTGATGATCTAAAGGAGCTTCGAATGAAAAACGAGGGATCGCGCGGCTCAATCGAGTGACACGACGATCGTTGGCGGCAGGTTCGCCTATCATTCAGTATCGGCTGAATTCAGGTCTTCCCTTCAGTCCCCGAAAAAGATGGCTTCACGGACCTGGGGATCACCTACATTCTCGAAAGTATAAATGAGTCCAAACAGCACCGCAAACGGAAAAAATTCAGCAGAGTGCAGTCCCATGTACCAGGAACCTTCCTTGATAACGTCCGAGCCTCCCCCCTCCCCCAATCGGTGTGAGTTCTTGGACACCCTGAAAAAATATTTTCAGACATCTCTTTTTTGACGTCTCGCACATCCTGGCAAACACTGAAATCCAGAACCACTGTCGCGATCGGAGAGAGTGAACAACCGGTGCCGCGGTTTCCCGCCCCTGCTCTTGATGATCAGCAGCACACCGTCGCAGCAACAGGACGTCTCTTGAACCGCCGATTGACGTCACATCCATCCCTTCTGTCTCGTTGAGCCTCGTCGGTAAACGGAATCCTCCGTTGAAACGTTTCTCTTGCAAGCCCCACGTGGGAATCTGACGAATTTTGGGTTCTAACTAACTCAGATACTTCGGGGACTGCTTCGTGGGACAATCAGGTCGACTTTGGACATGAAGAGAATTTGGGCACAAGTAAAGCCTCCTTGTGGGAAACCTCCTTTATTCTCGTTTCATACACCTCTCGTCGCTGACCCGATACCACGGACCTCTGTATCATTTCGTTTTACAATGGAGATTAGTCAAGTTATTGCAAAGTGAATAGACGTCTAACATACCATCTCCACCATGTTCTGGCAGCGGTGTTATAGAAGTTTTCGAGAGGCATTGACCATCTAAACAGTAAATAACACTTGAATGTTGAATTCAGCGATTGGCTGGGGACGAATTTTGCAGATATTTCCAACAGAACTGCTTGTATCAAGCTATGCCTGCAGCCGGATTCATTCAAGTTTCGGTTGCGAGTGCGACAAAGCAGCGGAAGGTAGCGCACAGGAGAGCGCCAAACAAGGCCCAGTCAATGCCTGGCCCACTCGACCCCAGCCATGAGAACGAAGACGGCATACTCTGGATTCTACAGCAGCAATTTCAGGTAATGACCAACGGCATATTTAGCAATGTCAGCGTTCCTATTTCCGACTGTATTCAATGCGCATTCAACCACATCATAGAGGAAGCCGTGGCACATTTGAGATTCGATTTTGAATCTTTTGCCTCCGTTGGTCACAGTTATATTGAACTGCCCTTTCCTCATTGATTCACAGAATCGCCTCAGCAGATTGAGCATCTTGTCGACGTCTTCATCGTCATTCACGGTAAGCTGCCCAGGCATCCCAAAGTAAGCGCCTCCCACGTTGAACAAGAAGCAGAAGATCTCACCCGCCTTCACTATAGCTGTAATTTGAGATGAAAAATACATCGATCATCTCGGACTTTCAGAAAAAGGACACGAAGAATCAGAAACGATTGATCGAGTTCGTCATACCTCGACTGATAAACGAGTGGAATTTTTCGTGAAAGCTGCTAAAATAACTCGTCACTCACCGAAGGCAGGGAAAGCATATCGAGTCGCATAAGGGACTATCAGCCTCGGTCCACATTTCCGGAATAATTCAACCGCTACACCGTGGACTCTGACTCGCTCCACAGTGTTGAAGTTTCGCAACGTTTTGCAAAGATTGAATGGCTCTGAATAGTAACTGAGGTTCCAGTTGATCGGTTTCTCCTTCAGTGTAGGTCTGTTCTTTGTGTTCTGAACAGCTGCAACTGTCAACTGCAGTTGAGTCAGGGAGTAAACGACCAACGCGAGCCGCATACTTGGATCAGAGTTTCCAATTGATTGGTATTTCCGACTGACGTCTTCATATCAGACGAGCCCCATGCTTCCTCTCCCGGAACGTCTCAAGGAAAAAGAAGGATATCTGGTCAAACAGTGAGTTCTGCTGAACAAATCCATGAAAACCGTCGCTGTCGTCGCAAGCATGCCGATTCAATACTTCGGCAATAAAGATAGAACAGAACGTAAACATTGGTTGTAGGTGGGGGCGTAGAGGGGGCGGGGGCGCAATTCACAAAGCACAATTTCTAAAGAAAGGAGTCCCGGAAAAAGTAGGAGGCACTTCAGGCAAAGTTCCGGTCGACTGAAAGAGATCTTGCGATGAACGAAGCGACGTTGAACTAATTTGTCAAATTCCTCGTTTTTGTCGAGAGAATGTTCAGGAGAGAAGGGATGGAGTTTGGGGACTCCTCGACTCCTCAATTAGGAGCCATCGGGCGAACGAATCGCGAGTCTCTGGTAAAGCTTCGCACATTGAGTACAGTTGGTCCCAGATACCGTTGCAGGAGTTCAGTCTGGTTCGGGCTCGTCGGAGAATTTTAGATGCAAAGCGGTTAATTCTTCCGGCGGCAAAGCGCAGCCGCCGGAAGAATTAACGCGGGCGCTAAAAAATCTGCGAGTCGCGTTCCTGTCATTCGAAGTACCGACTCCTTGCTTCACATAATCAACTTGGTGCCGAGCTGTTCCTCGAAGCTGAAGAAGCGGCGTCAAAGTGACTCACCGGTTTGCGAAATAATTCACTGGATCGATACTCGGGATCGTCAACAAACTTGAAGTGCCTCTACCTAAACGCCCGATCGGTCGCCAAAGCAGGCGCAGTCGACGCATTGGAATTATTTTGTCGCCATCATTCATATCATATTGTTCTTATTTCTGAAACGTGGTTAAACAGCTCCATCAAAGATGCTGAATTATCCCTATCAAACGCATACAATGTACTACGCTGTGATAGAGATTCTCGTGGGGGCGGAGTTTGTATACTTATTCGAAAAACCATCGAATTCACCAGCCCCGTCATTCATACTTCAGCCGAAATCATAGCGGCAGATGTATTCGTTACCGACCAATGGATCAGATTGGTATGCTGCTACGCCTCGCCGTCAGGCGATGCCGCTTCTCGACTCACCAGAGTCAATGAGCTCTGTGATGCACTCTTTCGATGCACCTCTGTGGACTACCCGGTCATTGTTGCAGGAGATTTCAACCTTCCATCGATAAACTGGTCGGATCTCGCGCGATCGGTCGGCCGAGGAGGTTTAGCCTCAAATTTTGTCGATTTTTGCCTGTTGAGTGGACTCACCCAACTGGTCTCGAGACCTACGCATCGCGATGGGGCATTGCTGGACCTGCTGCTCACTACAGATCCAGAAATCATCGCTGGACCTGACATCATTCCTCCACCGATCTCATCGGACCACTCAGCAGTTGTATTTAAGTTAAAACTACAATTCAATGCTGGGTCCTTATCAGCCCCGATGAGAAACTTTCGCGAAATGAGGGAAGGTGATATCGCAAATCACCTGCATGCGATTCACTGGCCATCATTCTTCGCCAACTGCGTTGACGTTGATTCAATGTACAATGAGTTTACTGAATGCTGCTCTCAGCTTATCAAGATATTCGTACCGTGTTCGAAAAGGAATAAGGACTCCTCGAAAATCCAATCGTTCATTGATCGGAGGAGACGTCGACTTAACTTACCCGAATCACCCTCCCCTGAGGTCACTGAGCGCATCTCGGCGGAGCTTGCTCGTGCGTCGTATAGGGTCAGGGTTCTCAAGGAATCAAGATTAAACCCACAGGACGCTCGAGGATTCTTCAGATATGCAAATTCTCGTATGGGTGATAGATCCTCGGTGCAAACACTCCAAGATGGAACCAAATCCTATACCTCTGCAGCCGACAAGGCAAACTACCTTGCTAGGCACTTCGCATCTGTATTCGCAGACGAATCAATGATGCACGATTCAGCTCATATGTCGGAAACTAGGCACTCCAATGATCACTCGATTGAGCCTACGGAATACGATATCTTCAAAGTCCTCTCGGGACTTAAACATTCTGCTAATGACACCCCTGATAGGATACCACAAATATTCTACAAGAAATTCGCAATCTTTCTAGCCGAACCGTTGCACATCATCTTCAAAAACTCGTATAGCACAGGAAAGGTTCCTGCTGCCTTCAGACGTACGATTGTTACACCTATCTTCAAAAAAGGCGTGAAAAGCACGGTCTCCAACTATCGCCCGGTGGCACAGGGATGTATTGCCGCTAAAGTGTTTGAAAAACTCGTTGCCAACCATCTGCAAAACTATCTGTCACAAAATAATCTTCTCGATCCATTTCAATACGGATTTGTACCAGGACGCTCGACCTGCACACAACTGCTCTATATGACGCAAAACTGGGCGGCGTTTGTTAACTCTAGAAAACCATTTCATTGCGCTTACATAGACCAAAAAGCTGCGTTTGATAAGATTCCTCACCCTCTCCTACTAACCAAACTCCAAACTCTCGGAATCCATGACATGACCATCTCTTGGATATCCTCTTATCTTGAAAACAGATCCTTCACTGTACGCGTCGATGAGGTTTACAGTAGATCCCACCCTGCACTGTCTGGTGTTCCGCAAGGAAGCTGTCTCTCCCCCATTCTCTACGACATTTTTGTCTCTGATATTCATAAGTACCTTCCTCCCGGCATCCGCTACCTCCTTTTTGCTGATGATCTCAAATTGNGAAATCGACGAGGAGAGCGATGACATCCTGTTTCCTCTTCAATCCCTCGCAGTCGTCACTCTGGACGGTGAAGTTTCTAGCGGAACAGTGAGCGAAGAGTGCTCAAAAGCCAAATAAACGGGGAGGTGTGCTGAGAAAAGAAAATTTTCTGTCCTGACTCATGATGCGAAATGATCCAAAGGGCGTATGTGGAAACGATCTTGTCGCTTCCACTGATGTTGTGTGGTCGGCTGTCTGTTTGCAGGCCCCCAAGAGCCCCATGATAAGTATTCTTGAAAGCTCGACCGAATCGGGGAAGATTCAGAGTGCAGGATTGCAGGATTCATTCCCCCATTCTCAACGACATTTTTGTCTCTGATATTCATAAGTACCTTCCTCCCGGCATCCGCTACCTCCTTTTTGCTGATGATCTCAAATTGTACTCTAATGTTGACGAAGACCGCGATGTGCACCGATTGCAGAGTGCTATTGACGGTGTCTTGCGCTGGTGCCATGAAAACGGCATGTCTGTATCGGCTCCAAAATGCGCCATTTTGCGCTACGGACCACGTGACGCAAATTACTTCATTGAGGGGTCTCCCATCCCAATTGTTAACACTATTCGGGATCTCGGAGTCAACATGTCCGCAGACCTTGACTTCTCCTCTCATATCATCTCGGTCACTACACAGGCGAGGCGTATCATCAATACACTCTTCCGATGTTTCGTCATACGGAAACCCGAAGTCTACATACAACTCTACAAAGCATTGATTGATCCTCGAATCCTTTACTGTGCACCGGTATGGCGACCCCACCTCGTCAAACATATCAGGTTGCTAACCAGCGTCCAGTCCTACTTCGAAAGAAGACTTTCATTCCGATGCCCAGGGACTGCTCCGAACCTCCCGGATCTTATCTCACTTCTCAAAGACTGCGATATTCGTGCGCTTCGTAGCATTGCAAATGACGGATCTCTCGAGCATTATCTAGTCGTAACCGAATCAAATCTCAGAAAGAAAATTTCTGTTCTTCCTAAATTTTCAGCCAAATACGACAACATTGCGAACTGTTTCGCGTGGCGACTGTGCAAACGTTTTAGGGATGAAGGTATCCCTAACTTCATTGTACCTGCGAAACCCTCCCCCCCCCTTTTATTCTAAATAAAAGCGATTTGAAATTGAAATTGAATTGAAAAATTAGAGATGTTGAATGACATACAAATATTCATCGAATTTGCGGATATTCTTTCAAGTTCTTCGGGCAAAATGACATATCAGACTAGNAAATGCGCCATTTTGCGCTACGGACCACGTGACGCAAATTACTTCATTGAGGGGTCTCCCATCCCAATTGTTAACACTATTCGGGATCTCGGAGTCAACATGTCCGCAGACCTTGACTTCTCCTCTCATATCATCTCGGTCACTACACAGGCGAGGCGTATCATCAATACACTCTTCCGTTGTTTCGTCATACGGAAACCCGAAGTCTACATACAACTCTACAAAGCATTGATTGATCCTCGAATCCTTTACTGTGCACCGGTATGGCGACCCCACCTCGTCAAACATATCAGGTTGCTAACCAGCGTCCAGTCCTACTTCGAAAGAAGACTTTCATTCCGATGCCCAGGGACTGCTCCAAACCTCCCGGATCTTATCTCACTTCTCAAAGACTGCGATATTCGTGCGCTTCGTAGCATTGCAAATGACGGATCTCTCGAGCATTATCTAGTCGTAACCGAATCAAATCTCAGAAAGAAAATTTCTGTTCTTCCTAAATTTTCAGCCAAATACGACAACATTGCGAACTGTTTCGCGTGGCGACTGTGCAAACGTTTTAGGGATGAAGGTATCCCTAACTTCATTGTACCGGCGAAACCCTCCCCCCCCCTTGTATTCAAATAAAAGCGATTTGAAAATTGAAAAATTGAAATTGAAAAAAATTGGATCGCTCTCTTGAATGCTTCTTTTGAGGCAGCGAGATCCGATGTTGCTCACTGTTCAACCAGCACTTATTAGCGTGACAGCGTTTGCACCAACGTCTTCCTGAGGCTTTTCTCACCAACATTCGGCTGCCGAACCTCCCCAACAAGGCGTCGCCGAGAATTTTCGGCGGTTTCCATTTCCGATCTCCCCAGATATTTCATGTACATGCTCAGAATCGAATTTACAGAAGTGCGGCCCCATTCGAAGGTTCTCGGGTTCGAGTAAGAATAACTCTCTTCACAACCCTCTCGCAGGTTTTCAGCGCTGCCGCGCCCAGATTGCAGTCCACGCCGCGGTGGCGCGCTCGTGCGAAGCATTTTTTTGTCGCCGCGAGACACTGCACGCAGACAGTACAGCAGGGATTCCCTTTCGCGCTACGCTCTTTCTAATGAAATTCCTATCGAGAACATGAGAATTTGATATGTGCGATTTCAGCATCTGAGATCCTGGAATATGATCAGCCGTGGAAGGCTTAAAGGTATAACTGAAGCCCCATGTGATCGGTTCCTCATATCTACTCTCCGTATGTCGCAGAGCTGTAGCTGTAGAATGAAAAGAAGCCAGCTGGCATGACATAAATAGATGACAGTCTAAAGCCGGGATCGGCATGTCGTGATGGAGGAGACTGATGGACCGTCTCTTAAGGAAACTCTCCAAAGATCTCTCTGTCTGAGGGCCTGAATTGACCAAAAGAATCGCTGTTCAAACCTGTAAGGTTGCTGTACCGACCAGAGGGAGATCTTGAGTGCCGTTCAGCCGTCGACGACCGACGGCCTTGCGGCTGTCCGACTGTGTACCGACCAAAGCAGTGCGGAGCATCTCTGCTGATCGACTCGCGCAGTAAAGTTTCATGGGTCCGGCCACCAGATAAACGATTGGAGGTCGAAATACATTCATTGATCATTCAATAGATCATTGAAAATCTCACATGTGTTTCAGTATAAGCCGGTTAAGCCATGGGTCAAGTACGCGAAGTCCCCTCGTGGATATGATTTTGACCGCGAAATATCATCCAGCAAACTTTTCGAGGCTCAGCTGAGGTTGACCGAAAAAAGCTGCTTCCTCGAGTGTCTAACTGGCCAACGTCTTCCGTGAGACCAGGGGCACAGACTGGCCACATTTCGTCATGCATGCAACGAAGATGGTTCCTAAAGAAGACGATTTCCTTATCGTTTCATTTTCAGCAGTCCCTTCAAGAGAGAGAATGAGGTAGTGGAACAGAGAACATAAGGCGTCGGTTCTCATACCTAGGGCCGTAAGGCTGGCCATCTACCATCACTCTGACCAATTCTTCAGCGAATTCTTCAAAGACGGAGATTGATGAATTTCGAAGCAAGGACCGTCAACATCCGTCCATTCCACCGGAGATAGCGATTCTCAAGTTTGATAACTTTTCCAGATGATGCTTTGTGTCATCTTTCCCTCATGAACTTTGGGCAAGCAATTCTCTCCGAGCCTTGGTGCGGCGATTCGTCTGAGTGAGTGAGTACAGAAACGGTGTATCCCTGAATCCGGGCAGCGATTTACCGATATCGATGTCACATTTCAGAGACGGCTGCAAGTTTAGTTTCATTTCAGTTTCATTTATTCAGTAACAACTGTGCCAGGACACGCGAGCCAGGGACTGGCCCCATATGGAGGGATTGGAGAAAGAGCACGTATCTTTGAGAGCAGAACGGGAGCGGGTAAGTGAAAAGATGGATCTTGGTTCAGGTGGGAGATCGTACCCTAGGCCATAGCAAGTTGAGCGGTGGGAGAAGTGCGAGTAAAGGTGGTGAAAAATGCAGAGAGGGTGAGGTCAAGATGCCTGTTTTGCCGGGTGAGCGGAGTGGAAGAAGCAGTGTGCCGGGAGGCGGAAAAGGGGTGAGCGAAACAGGCTAGTCGGAAACGGTAGAGACTCACGGTTGGAACAGGGCTGAGGGGGAAATTGTCAAGAATGACAAGATCAGGCCTCGAGAAATCAAACGAGTCCCTGAGACGGAAGAAGATAAGCTGGGTCTCGTCCTTGTTGATGACGAGTCCGAGAGAAGAGAAGGAAGAGTTCACATTGGTAAGGACGGAATTGAGGGAAGATAGGTCAGAGCTCGGATCTTTGCGGTTGAGGTGGTATGGGATTGTAGTATTGTCTGCATACGATACGACTTTCGCTCCCGGATAGAGGCTGTTAGGAGATATGAGGACGGAATTAATGCAGATGAAGAAGTAGATCGTGGGTATCTACACAAAAGCATGGAACAGGGCTGAGCTGCTAAAGGACCTATACAACTGCAGAGCCATTGGGATGACGTTCTCAGCCAGGGACGAACCATGCATAAATGCTTTCAGTTCTCAGGTGGAGAAGAGGATTCCGGAGACCCAAGAGAACAGCTTGAAACATGACATGATGCTGAAACCCGGCATTGAGTTCTATCGTCAAGGCGAATAGTGCCGGCGTGTAACGAATTTCCTCCACGGAAACCGGAGAGGCGACGTTCTACTAGCGATGGCGAGAGCAGGTAAATCACCAGGCGGTCACCACGAGAGAGCAATATTCGCTCCAGATGCGGCATGGAGGAGACCGTCCGTTTATGGGAGCTCTCCAATCACTGAAATAAACTCCCTCCTCGATCACCACATGATGCCATACGTCAGAGAACCATTTTTCATCCGAATTTGAGTGAATTTTTGTTGATTTTCCGAGTTTTCGGAGCGGCGCTGTACTTGATTTTATTATCAACAAGTGATGCAGATTCTAGTGTAACTCGATGACGTATCGAGCTTTCGTCCCGACATTCTGTACTTTGATCCCTCGGGAAGTCCTCCACGATCCGCAGTCACTGATTTTCGTCCTCGTCAATAACTTCAACTCGAATCACCCTCATGATCGAAATATCAAGATACCTCAAGACGGGACACCTCACTTTCTTGTTTCATGCGAGATGTAATTATTGATCGCGAATTCCTGACGTTGTCGAGATTGGTTTTGGCCGTAGCTCATGAATACTTCTGAGGGGAAGTAACCAACGAGCTCAAACTTAACATCGTTCATCCGAGTGATCGCGTCGCTGACATGCCATCTACAGTCACCCTCAAACAGCCAACTGATAAGCGATAATTTGCTCACATCACACTGACAATGATTCGTTGGCATTCGTCCGCTGGCTCTTGTAGTTCCTTGGACTCCTACTTGAATAACTCGTGCTTGGAAAAAGATGCTGAAAAGTGTTTAGAGCGCAAAAATGGTGTGTCCCATATTGAGAACCCTCAGTGTCCCATATTGAGACCTATTCCTCGAATCGTGAGACTCCATCAGAGGACGACTTTGCTGGAATAACTACAAGAGATGATAGAGCTCGGTAGAGACCAACGACCCGCCGAAAAGCACCTGACACGAAAGGCTGATATGTTCGAGACCATATCTGGCTCAATGACAACAATGACGTCACGGGGCAATACGACTACGATTTATCCGGTGACTACGATAGCTAGGTGACTACGAAGAGGAGACTTGCTCACGGACAGGGTCCTCATGAGAGCCACGGTGCTTTGTCTGACAGAGACTTGGGTCGAAGATTATGGACTGGTTTCACAGCACAAGCGGCCCGGCAGAGCGGGCGGCGCCGGCGTGGCGATTTCTGCACGCCAGGTTTCAATCGTGGCAACGGAGAGCAACTTTCAACCTCGCACGGATGCTCCGCCTCGATCAACTTAGACAAAACAGTAACTAATGTTGTGACAGTGTACAGTTCTCGGAACACATCATTGGTGGCCACAATAAACTTCCTGTTAAAATACTGTCTCATGCCTTCATGTCTCATTTTAGGAAACGTTGAGCTGGTAACCACATCTGAAAGACCTCATCCTCAGGGGCTACGCTGTGAGATCTGCTCTAAGAAGACTTCGCGAGCTTGGAGTGCCGTCCGCCGGCCTCCGCATGATGTACGAGTCCTTTTTTGTCTTCACCATCATCTATGGCATCACGTTTTGGGGAGGAGGATACAAGACGAATATCGACAGAATGCAAATGCTCCGAAACGATGCGTTGAGAGCTATCTTCAATATCGATCGCCGAACGTGTTTCAACGCGTTCTACGGCAAGTAGAACATCCTACGCGTAGATCAATTGGACACTCCGCGAGTCGTCCAACTCGCTTTCAAAATGGTCAGAGGCCGCATCCCCGACGACATCGCAACACCGATCATACCGCTACCCAAGAGATTCTACCGCCGGCCCACTGCCTTCGAGCAACCATTCTTTTCCAAAGAGTCCAGCCGCTACACTCCCGCTACCCGTTTACCCTCCGTCTGGGGCTCCAATGCTTCATGGCGGCTGTCATTTTTGAAAACCAGCATGCTTTTCACTCAATTGATGTTTCTTCCCTCAGATGCCTCTTCCGTGTCAAGCAAAACTTTGTTTCTCACGTTGCCTTACAAGTTGGATGATTCGAGTAATTCTCAGAATGTTCGATGACTTTCAGAAGCCCGACTGGAAAAGAGCGTTCCCATACAAGTCGGCTCAGGGTTCCGGCGAAACTTTCTACATTTGTATCTCTGTAAACCAGGGGCCGTGACCACTAATGTAAAATATCCGTGTCTGAATCAAGACTTGTTCCAAGTTTCCTCCGAGAATTCCCTGGATTATTGATTCGAGAGGATCGATTTTTCTCGATTTCAATTCCCTTCTCATCTCTTCCATTGCCATTGGAATAGGCTCTTTATGCGTTCACTGTAGTGAAACCCCCGGAAGTATTTCATCCAGAACCGGTTCTCAAAAAACAAAACACATTTTTTCGAGCCTCACTTGTGAAGTGATCATGGGACTCTGATGAATTTCGAGCTTCTGACTAGCTCAGATACTTCGGGGACGACTTCGTGCGACACTGGGGTAGACTGTGAAATGATTATGAACAGAGTCTGGGTACAAGTGAAACCTTCGCCTGATAGGACACCTCTTTTATTCTCGTTCCATACCACTCTGGTAGGTAAGCCTATACCTTACTGACTTCTGTTTCATTCCGTTTCACATTGACGCTCAGTCGGACGATTACAAAGTAAATCGACGTCCAACATGTCGTCTTTGGAATCTTCTGGCTCGCGCTTCAGACGTTTAGTAGAGGCAGCGACTATCCTAAAAATGAATAACACTTGAATGACGAACTCAGCGATTCGCTGGAGACGAATATCCGCAGATATTCCCAACAAAACTGCTTCTATCAGGCCGGATTCATTCGAGTTCCGATTTCCGATGTGGGTGTGTGTCTCTCATCGAATGAGAATTAGGCGACGAAGCCGCGGAAATGAGCGCACGTGATAGCGCAATTTCAACGTCAAAGGAAGCCCGAGGATGATTCGACGGTGATCTTGAGCTTCAGTTTGGTGTCGTACACTGTGGTCATTCAGCTCAGCTCTGGCGAGAGCGTCAGTTGAGGAACCGGTTGATGTTGGGCCAACTCGATGTTGGGGTCCATCCAGTGGCGGCGCCAGACTTTTTTGTTGATGAGGCTAAACTCTCTCTTTCCCCTCTCTCCCTGAATTAAAAACAAATATGGGTATTCCGGGGTGACGCGGAAGGTTTCGTCCATTCACTGCACGTAGTTGACTCTTTAATCGAATCTTCCTCTCAGTAAAAAAATGATATTTTCCTATCAGCTGTGTTAGCGTACATATTCCGTGAGCCAGCATTGCTTTGCGCTCAGCTGTTTTTCGCCGAATTCTGACTCGAGAAAACAAACCACGCTCAAACTGCTCCGGTTTACCAGTGAACTAGTTTATTGTTCAAGACTCTTCGACGAGGCTAGCCTCGTCGAATTCTGAGCTCGACGAGGCTATAGCCTCATTTGCCTAGGCCTGGCGCCGCCACTGGGTCCATTCCACCTCAGCTATGGAAATGAACACGGCATATTCTAGATTCTAGAGTAGCATTTTCTTGTAATGACCAACCGTATATTTTCCAACATCAGGATTTCGAATTCCAACTATCTTCAGTGAGCACTCAACCACATCATAAAGGAAGCCGTTGCACATATGGGATTCGATTTTGAAGTGTTTGCGTCTGTGGCTCACTGTTATATTGAACTCCCTTTTTTCCATTGAGTCACAGAATCGCCTGAGTAATTTCAGCATCTTGTCGGCGCCTTCGTCGTCTTTAACGCCGAGCTGTCGAAGTAAGCGCCTCCCACGTTGGCCACCAAGCAGAAGATTTCTCCCGCCTTCTCTATAGCTGTAATTTGAGATGAGAAATGCATTGAGCGGCTATACATATGTATCCATTCTGTCATATATATAGGGTAAATGTACCAGTTATGGACCCCCTGACTAGTTATGGACCCCCTACCAGTTATGGACCCGGTCCATAACTGGTCAGGTGCATTCGACCCATTGACCAGTTATGGACCCCCCCCCCCCCCTAGTATTGGACCCGGTCCATAACTGGTCAGAGGGTCTGACTCTCTGACCAGTTATGGACCGGGTCCATAACTGGTAGGGGGTCCAAAACCGATGGGGGTCCATAACTGGTCAGGTGAAATTGACCCTTGACCACTTATGGACCCGGTCCATAACTGGTACATTTACCCTATACAGGGTGGGGCAAGATATTTTCCCTGTTTACAAACGATCGGCAAATCTCTCGGTTACGAGATATCGAAGTTCTGTTTGCGCCAAAAGTTGCCTCTTGTCGTGCCATTTCGGGACGACATTCAGAGTGGTCCCAAATACACTGCCCGACAAAATGATAGCCCAAGCGGTTTTATGGGGGAAAAAATGAAATTTTCTTGAGAATTAATCAGAATCTCTCCGGGAACCGAAGCCCTTCCCTATATGGAGTTCAGGGTTCGATTTTCATCCGTCTCGGCTCGACATTCTCGACTTTATTCGGAAAAAATGCATTTTTCGGGTCGACAAAATGATAGCACATCTGCGGTATACCCTGGTTGGATCAATACCGTCGAGAAGTGTGATAACGAAGTTAGGTCCGAAAGAAGCTATTTCGGTCGACAAACCTCTCCACTACGTTTAAATCCTGATTCTATCATGGGTCGAGGCAAGTCTCTGGCTGAGAGTGAAAAATTAGTGATTTTGCGATTGCATGGCCAGAACAAGTCGCAAACCGAGATTTCTCGAGTGACGGGTCGCAGCAGGAAGGTGATCAGCAACTTCCTAGCCGACCCCGAGGACTATGGAAAGAAGAAGAGCTCAGGAAGACCGAGCACAATCACGAGACGACAGAAAAGAGCGCTTCTTCGAACAGCGTCAAACAGTTTTCGGTCGGCTAAGGAGATCGCGCAAGCCACCGGAGTGTCGTGCAGTGTGCGAACGGTGCAAAGAGAGCTCAAGCGTGCCCGACACTTGAAAAGAAAGAAGTTACGAAGATGTCCAGCCCTCACACCAATTCACAAACTCAATAGATTAGAGTTCGATCGCAAGCATATTCGTTGGAGTGCTGCCTGGTACAGCGTTTTGTTCTCGGACGAGAAACGATTCACCTTAGATGGTCCCGATGGCTTCGCGTACTATTTTCATGACTTGAGAAAAGAAGAGAGATATGTCTTCAGACGTCAAATGGGAGGCGGTGGTGTCATGTTCTGGGCCGGTATTGGCTACGATCGAAAGACTGATATTATCTTCGTCCCGGGACGCATGGACGCTGATACCTACTTGAGAATCATCAAACCGCAGATACGACCGTTCAGAAAACCCGATGCGGATGCATTCCCATGTCGTCCGTTCATATTTCAGCAGGACAATGCCGCTGTGCATACTGCAAGACGTGTGAAAGCTTACTTCACGGA